>VZRZ01007097.1:136852-188863 GCA_013398175.1 Climacteris rufus | reverse complement strand
TTATTTCTTTTTTTTTTTTTTTTTTTTTTTTTTTTTTAAACACTCCCAGGGCTGGTGACTCTACCACAAGGCCCAGGTGACAGTAGGGTGATGACCGACCTTGAGCAGATACAGTCTCTAGTCCAAAAGTGGTGCTTCTGATGCAACTTTGCCTTATTGCAATGTTATTGTTGCATGAGTAACACCATGCTCATCCCATATTTGCCTATTCTTTATGCTTTTGTAGCCTAGATTACTCTGTCTAACCACCATTTAGGTACAATCATATCTTGGAAGAGAAACAGTCCATGACTTGAAAGTTACAAACATGAATGGTTCAGTCTTATTAATTCCTTACAGAAAGTCAGAGGATCCTTTGTGGCAAGTAGAGACAGTGCTGTGCTCAGTAGGATAGTGAAGAGTCTTGGATTTCAGGAATCAGGCTGCCCCTGTTGGAAAAGAGATATGTAATGAGTGACCTGAAATAAATTATTCCTCCCATGAGATAAATTGAAAAGAAACTGATGGGAAGAGATGATGTGGGAGTTCCTGCCTCCTAATCAGTGGTTCAGCTAACGTACAGTACTGGCAGGAGATTTCCAAGCTGCTGATTGTATTGCTTCAGAAAAAGAAAAATCATCGCATTTCATGGAAAAGCAGTGTTTGTTTTGAAAAGAAAAATGCATTAAATTACGGTGTGTAATATTTTAGACCTTCTGCCTTGTTGTATCAAGGTTCACTAGAGCTAGTAGAGGCTGATTCAAATATATAGCTTTTGTCACAGCCTGCAGATGACATTTTAGTCTCCACTGTAACTAACCTGGCTGGGAATGACAGTCACAGTGATAATTACATGGACACTCCAGAGATTCAGAGGCTAAGCAAAACAGATTCTGCTCCACAGAGAATTTCCTTCTTGAATAACCAAATGCAACAAATCAAACCCTTCTGCTGCAGGTTGCTTGATACTATCAGATGACATATTGTATCAAAGGAAAAATCATTATTAGTAGAATTGCATGTTTTAGTTTTGGAACACATACATATTTATTATTCCATCTGCTCTTGAAAGACTTAGCAATTGGTTATTACAATTAGATAATTACTAAATATATTCTGTCCTTCTGGAACTCAAATGAAATGCAGACTTAGGAGCCAGCAGGGGATACTCAGGAAAACTGAACTGTGCTAAATGGAAAACTGATGAGAAGGTACTACTTTTTGCAGTACATAATCTCACTTTGGAGCCATTGGCTTGAGGTGGTGTCACGTTTTGTTCAGCACTGGTTGTGTGTGACTGTGCTGTGTTCCTTCAGAGTGAGTGCCTGGGCAGCAGCACATAATCTTGCCTGATTGCCTTGTCCTTGGCTGCACAGAACATCATAACACACAACATGTAACATCCACAACAGATAAAACCATCAGGAATGTTCCTGATGTGAGTGTGCTGGGAGAAACAGTGGGTGATTTATTTGAGTAATGGAACCATTAAAATAAAAAAGACAAACAATTCTTGAAAGTTTTGTGTTTCCATGACTATAGTCAATTGTTAGAGGTTAGAACAGTATTTCCCTGAGGAAATATTCGAGCTATGTCAGAGCTGCCTAGATTAGGTGGAACCGAGGGGTTGTTGTTACCTTTGAATTTGGTTGGGCAGTTACCAAAATTCCAAACAAGAAAAAAAGAGGCTTTTGGTGAGATCAGTGTTCCTTTTCCCATAATTACTCCTAGTTCTGGTTTAAGGCTTATGTCTCAAACCATTTGTACAGAATGTTGCCAGCTCTTGGTTGGCTGTGTATTTTTAAACTCTCAATGAATACGTGCATGTGCAAACATAGGTGCAGTGAAATGTTGCCTATTAAAAACTGAACTCATAAAAACCTGTTCTGAAAGTAATAGACCATAAGCATCTTGTTTTATAGAGGAAAATCAATTTTAAAAGAAACAACTCTGAATATAATTAAACACCATAACTCTGGTTTATATGTATTTAATAAGTACAATAATACTTACCTATTGTATCTCACAGGAGCCTTTTGAAGTTTAATTAGTTAGCATTTTTAAAAGCACACTGAAAATCTAGGATGAGAATAAACTCCAAGTACATTGTATCATTGCTGCTGTTTTATGCACAATTTTGAGAAAAACCTAGTAATTCAGAAATACAGAATGGGTTTCAGCATTCCATCCTAATTTTACATTCACATAAAGTTAGTTTCTTGTTGTTTTCGTAAGGTTTTCCACCTCCTAGAATCAACACTTAAGACTGTTGTTTGCCTAGAACCAAAAACATATATTTAAAACAACTTTAATGTTAAGTAAATACTATTTCTTTCCTTAACCTTCTTTGGTGTACTTTCCTTTGGAAGCAGGAGGCATAAATCAGAAGTGCTTAAGTAACTTACAGCCAATCTCAGTGACAGTATTAAACTCACACTATGCATTATAGTGATATTCAGGGCAGCCTAACTAGTGGGAAGACTGTTAAAAGTCTTGTGATAGGTCTCAATAGTTTATATTTCCTCATTACAGCATATTGGTTTTCAAAAGGACATATTGCAGGAAAAATAAGTAAGCCAACCATTGCAGAGCCTCAGTATTCAGTCAGAATGGAGATTGGGGAGCAAGAGAGATGCCCATAAAGAATGGCATCACAGCTGGTTCATTAGCTGTTTTAAAGATGAACTGTTAATCAGTTCTGAAATTAGATCACATCCTCAGTTAACTGAAGAATCTAAAACCTTTATCCCTCTGTGTAGGGTAGAGGGACAGAGATGTCAGACAGGCTGGCCAAATAGACAAGTATATTTTAACTTTGTGATGGGTAGATGCTAATTTTATTTTGGGTTCACGTGTTTGACAAAATGTATTTAAACCCAGGAAATCCTTTTGATTTTACAACTTTCTTCCTTGTTGTAGCTACATTGGAAAAGGCACTATCTGGATTAGGTTGTGTGAAGGTTATTTTTTCAAAAATTAAGTCAGCCTGACTTGTTCTGCTTTGATTTTAAATTGACATCTTTACCTTTTAATCTGGTTTTATTATGATTTGCCACTGCACACAGAGTTTCATGTACACATCTTCAAATATGTAACTTCTTTACTTAATGATACTGGCAATTTGTGTCACAGATCTGCAGTCTGAGGCAGGAGGAAGGACTTAATACTGGAATTAGCCAACTGAAGGCTTGGGAATTGCTGGGTGGTTTTGTCACCTTAGGGAAAGTTCTGATAATTATGACTTACGGAGGATCCTTCAGTTTTAAGTAGTACTGTCTTCAACACTGGTTTTTTCCCCATACGTCTTGCAGAGTTATGAAGTGGACAACACAGGCTTCATTATGTACAAAGTGTTTAACAGCTTAAACAGTCCTAAAATTCTGCATTTTTTATGATCTGATATAAACATGAGTATCTTTTGTCATGAGTGTCTACTGCCTATATTCTGGATATTTTTTCTGTCTGGATTTGACCTCGTAAGAAGATGACCTTTTTATTATACTCGATTAAAGTTTTCAGTTATATTTTAGATTAGAAACATCATAGTCCAGCACATGGGGAAGTGTGCTAGGAATTACTAGACAGGCATTTTCTCAGGTTTTGCTGGGTAACCCAGGGCCACTCCAAGCATATATCTCTATGCTGTGTTTTATCCAGTACAGAAGCAGGAGTAATGCTCCTGACTATCCTTTAAGTGCTGTAAGATTAATTGGTGAAGGTTTCTTTATAAAAGCTAATGGTTCCACTGTTATTTCTGAGTGGGTCACTGGATGTGCTGTGTAATTGTGGCAGAAGACTGCACTATTTGTTGGTTTGTTTCTTTTCCCATCTTCTCACTGTCTTGGTTCCTTGGATTGGTTGTTTTTTTCAGGACTGGGACAATCATGTAGTTTTTCTTTGCACAGTGCCCAGCATAATGAAGTCTGAAGGCAATGACTGCTATTGCACTGGTAATTAAAACTGTATTTGGTAAGTTGATGGGATGGTTATGTTAATAGCCTGTAACGGGATGGTTATTATGTTAATAGCCTGTAAATCCCTCCTGCACAGAACTGGATCATTCTTAACTTGAATTCTTGTACTTATGACATTTTGATCTTGCCAGTTTCCTCACTATGTAGAATGGAAACTGCTGATTTTTGGGCAAGTTGGAATACTTTGAGAGAAAACACAGTGGTCGTCAATCAGTTTTTCAAGTATATTGACTCCATTGGTTTCACAAAGCTGGTCTTAGGTATTCTCTGTCTTGCTAAATTTATAAGCTTCTTTGTGTTTTGAAGTAAAACTTTGAGATTTTATAATCAAAACACAGACAGCTAACTTGTTCCTTATTTAAACTGCAGTGTTTGCATGGGCTGTACTTCCATTTATGTATAATTTAAATTCTGTGAAGGTAAAAAACTGCCACTGAATATTTTAGGTTGTAGTTTGAGCTTTGGGCATATAGGAAAAAGTGTTTCTGTTCACTATGTTTACACAAATATTTATATAATTACTTTTAAAGACATCAGTTCTCATCAGATTTAAGAGTACTATTGCTGAAAGGCTCTTGCAACCTCTGGTGTTTGGGACGTTAGGAATGTATTTTTAGAAGGAAGAATATTAAGCCACCGAGGTCTGCAAACAATAGAAGTCTGAACAATCTCCACAGCCTACAAGCTACTCCTGTGGCCCTCAGCCAGCTTTGCACCTGCAGGGGCTGGGCAGTCCTCCCCTAGCCCTGCATTCCCAGGAGGTCACAGAGCCTGGCACTGCCCCAGCCCCTTCTCTTCTCAGCGCTGAGCACAGCCTGACATATTCCAAAGAGGGATCCAGGCAGAGCTGCTGAATGGGTAGAGGGTTTGCCTCTCTCTGGTCTCTGCTGCTCTTCCCCAAGTCTTTAAAATTCCTGCAACACATACAGGTTTTTCTGAGGTGAAATGACCTATAAATATATCAGACTCTCTGAAGATATGTTGTCCTATGCCAGTCAAAATGATAAAGATATACTATCCTTACTACTAAGAATAATTGGAGAGGTGCCAGTGAGGAGCCAATTTAGAGAAATTATTGCAGCGAGATGAATCCCTACATAATTGATATTTGGTATGGACAGATTTATGGAGGTAGCTGTTACAATCCTATTAAATACTTAGCTGAAGCTCTTAACACTGTCACTTTCATTAGCCTAGTTTTGCACACTCATTCTGTGGAAACTTGAGCTTTATTTTTTTTATTCTTTATGTGACTTCCTGCATTGCAGAAAGACATCTATGAAACTCCCATCATCTTCCTTTGTACTCATGATAGGCAGATTGCATTGACATGGTCTTCACACAGGATCAAGCACCTTTTTCTTGTCCTGCCTTTGGCAGTACTTCCCCCCTCCATCTGGACAGATCTGCTGGTTTATTTTTTCTTCCTTCATGCCAGAAACTGCATGTCTAATATATTGTGTTCAAAAAAGCCAAATTTGCTTTTTTAATACAAGCTCTCATCTCTTACCAAGCATAGATCTGCAAATACTGTACTATGTCCCCTACAGTTATTCTCTGTTTAGAGATTCTTCATCATGTGTTGGACAGATGGCACGATCAGTGGGTTGTATCAGAGCATTAAAAAAAGAAATTCTTTTTCACTGCTTCTACCTAGACTGTTTTGAATTCAGACATGCAACAGCTGTAACACCATCTTTCAATGACAGCTCTGACTATGGTGGGGAGGGTGTTGTTTCATTTGAAAGTCAAAAAATATGTAGGAAAAATGTCATTTAAGAAGAAATATAAAGGGCTTTAGCAGAGCTATGAAGGTTGCAAGGTTAAGAACCTGACTTTTCTGAGTTGTTTATTCTCTCAGCTGTCTCAGATCACAGGTGGATCTCCATTTGCAGCTGCTTATGAAAACAATACAGCTCAATTTTTCCCTCTGTCAAACACTTCTTAAGACTGCTCCATCATTTGTTATTTAATAAGCTATCTGGTACTTACAGAAGCCTTACCAAAGCATCAAAGACACCTGTGTTCTTTGTGAGCATGATAGAAAAAGTAGCCTTCATAATCAACATGTGTGCTGAGAGGACAGCCCTAAGTTCCCATATTAGGCATCTGACCATTACCAGTTAGGCAGGCGTGAAATTTGGTTTTAGTGTCAAAGAACTTTAAATGTTTGATAACTGTTAAATTATATTAAAAAAAATAGCTCTTATGTTTTAGTCCTCATCCTACAAAAGCTGTAGTAATCTTTTCTTTGTATGCTTTGTTCCTCTCATCCCTGTCACTCCTGCCCCCAAGAGAAGTGGTCCTAGTTCAGCTCCTGTCATGAGTCCCAGCTTCTCTCAAGGAAGAAATGCAATCAACAAAAGAAACAGTGATAAGCTGCCAGTATGCAGAGAGTAATAAGTATGGTCTTAACAAAAGGTTGGAGGAAATTCGAGGATCACTGCAGAGCTGGCAAGGAACTGTACTGTGGAGATGAGGATAATTGGAGATGGGAGAAGGAAAGCACTGGGGCAGCTCCTGCCTTTGGACTGCCAGGTGAGTGGTCCTGAAAGGCCGCTGACTGCTGCTTGCATTCAGCTTACTCCTGGGGTGAAAGCCTGATGTGAAGTTTTTTAAAGAAGCACCCTGGTTTTCTGTGTCTCCATTTTATAGAGAGAAGATGCATCTCTCTTACTTGTGTCATTACCCATTTTCATAGAATCATTGAATCATTTAGATTGGAAAAGACCTTTAACATCATGCAGTCCAACCATAAACCTCATACTGCCAAGTCCACCACTAAACCATGCCCCTAAGTGCCTGATCTCAATGGCCTTTAATACTGAATCTCAACTATTGTACTTAATCTTCTTATATAAATACCAGTCATATTTCTCCCCCAGTAATTTTTTCATAACTTCTTATTTCATATCCCTTCAATATCTGTGTTCCCTGGTTATATCCCTGCAATCAAACTGCTCATGTAACGCTGCTTTTGTTACTTTTATTCCTAAAAACTGCAGCTTTTGAAGCTAATCTTTTATCCCTGCCCAGGTAAACTTGAACTTGAGGAGGTGCTCTCAGCTAAGATGGGGAATTACATAAGAATAAGTGTGTCAGTTTTAATTTGTATTCTTGTTAAATGTGAATAATTTTTTCACATTATCAAATTGTACAAGAAAGGAAGTTTTTAATTTAATCTTTTAGCAAGGGGAAAGATGAGACTACAGAACAGAAATAGATATTCCTCCCCTGGTGTTGTTGCAATATTCTGTTTTCTATCTGGCACTGTGTGTGAGGCAGTTTGGATTGTGGGACAGACTTGATATTTCTGCAAAATGATCGTCAGCCAAATGATTGTGCTGATATTTAATCATCACCTTTTATGTTCAATAGTTTAACAAGTCACTGTGACTGATGAGGTGTCGGCTGTATCTCAAAGCCGATCAGGTAACATTCACTTTGTCTCACTCTGTGCACTCCAAAGCTGTCCTCATAACTGTGATGACTGGAGAGGGGAGCGAGGAAAAGGAAAGGATTGTGCAGCTCTGGGTGCATCCTGGCAACTGCAGAAAGTCCTGCCAGAGGCTCTTGACCCAGACTTTGACAGAAGTATACATCAACCTGTGTAGTGCTGTGGTGTTCTTTGAAGCCAATGCACAGCTTAATGGGAGGTGAGACTTCAAGTCAGTGAAAGAAACACCAGCCAGTAGTTTGGCAACTCAGTGTTCATTGCACTGTCCTATTTCTACTCATACTATTATAATTTTCCCAAGTAGTTATTATTGCCCTCCTGGGCAGTTGATTAACTCTCTCTAAAATTCAGTGAGAAGCAGGGAAACTTGCCCTTTTCCAATGTTTTCAACAACACTGACACCATTTTTTGTTGGTCTGTGCATTTTATTATCATTCTTTCCCTATGACAACATGAATCAGTGAACAGCTGGCTGGCTGCAGAAGTGCTTGTGCAACCAGAGAAACTTAGGAAAAGGGAGTGTAGGGAGTCTGGTGGAGAATTGCTTGCCAGCTTTACTGCAGAATTATGATAAAATGTTTTCTTGAGAGTTAAATATATGTGCACGTGAGGGTCAGCAAAACAGCTTGGGCTGCATTCTGTTTCCTTCTCTATTTGCTTAGCATACAATTTCTCAAATGTCACATTTACTGTAATAACTCTCCCTTCATTCATATGATATTAATCTGGCTTTTAATTCCTCCTTGCATTTTAGAAGAGTTCCCAGTGTAGCAGCAGAGTTGGGGGTTTGATTTAGTTCTTGCTTTGCTTAGCACTGATCCCACATCACTTCCTGTGGACTTGTTCTAGATGGGCGATGGAGTGAAAAAATGGAAGTGGTATTTCCAAAGGAGAATCCTGTAATTCCTACTGCAGGAGAAATCAAGGGGCTCTCTGGGAACTGAGGTCACTCTTTTAATAAAAAGCCTATCAATATACAGCTCATAAACCATCAGTAACTGTTTGGATGGATGTAAATTAGCAGCTGTAGTTTATGTTGCTCAAAATATTGGAGGCTGCTTTTAACGATATTTTAGACATTTTTACAATATGTGTATAATCAAATGGAATACCATTGCATCCTTGGCTTCACAGCAAAGGATCCAGAGATCCATCTATCTATCCATACATACATAATCCATTACAGACAATTTCAATGTAGATATTTCAGGCTTATAACAGCTATTGCATTTTTCTTAAAATATAGCTGGGAAAATATGTAGGAAATATAACATTTACAAGAGGAGAAGGGACAAGGGATTAAGGGAAAAATTGCCTGTCCACAGTAGTGCTGTTAGGAAAATGTAGATATCCGCGCTGTTATTAATCTTGCCAAACACTGTACTTCTGCAGCTAGTGCATCACAGTTGCTCCTTTTATGCTCAGAAGATGAGTGGGCAGTTTGAAAGTGTCATTTATTTTATTTACTTCACATGTTTGGCTTAAGATGAGTCACATCCCCTACACAGTTACAGCCTTAAGGCATTGTAGGTGTTTGCATTTACTCAGATGAATCTTACCTCCATTTCCTCTCCTGAGTAAAGTATTTTTTCTGAAGAAGAAGTACTTTATGAATTGCCATGATTCTTTTTTCCTTGTATTGTCAGAGGATTTTCATTGTGGATGTAAATGTCCATGTTTGTAAGTCCATACTTTATTTAGAGATTTTTTTTCTCTCCAGCATACAAGGTCAAAATGCATTGTCTTGTCCTTTGCAGAATTTGAAACTGTCTGTGTGTGGAATGGTTGCCATCTCACACCTCGGATGATCTCTAAAGATGACCACTGCTGTGCTGACAAACACTTCCTTAATGTTTTCTTAATGCAAATGACTTATTTTCTAAAATGTTCTATTAATAATTGGTGCAACTCAGAAAACTGAAAGATTAGTGCCCTTGTGGCATTTTCATGCTAGCCAAGATACAGTACTTGCTTTTCTATGGTTTTTTACTGCCTTTAAATCAGAACATTTAATCAAGAGCCTTTATAATAAATTTTAAAGATCACTTTTGCAAAAGACAAAAATACCCAGCAAGATAATGTGGACTTTATTCCTCTGATTTTTTTATATTTTTTATAGAACAGAAGGTCAATTATTTGCTCAGGCTTAATAGCAGCCCTGCTTAGACTCCCCTCTGTTCCGAGATCAGTGCTGTTTGTTGTTTTGAATAGTTATTAAAACTAGCAATCTTTGTAAAATCCATTTCTGGATTCAGAAGCTTTGTATACTGAAATCTGTGGTAAATGTTGAAAAGATAAGTCTAGAATTTACATGAAAAATGTGAAGGGGACCGACCCTTGTTTTTCCCAACTTTTTTTAACCCCTTTTTCTTCTTTACAATGTATAGTTGCTTGTTTTTCAGCGAGTGCAGCATTTATAGTTTTGATTTCTGAGATTAATTGGACAAAAACTAGTCCTTACTTAGATAATATGAGTGATCCTGATTTCTAGTCAGGATTAGTAGATGTCATTGTATCCATGTGATTTTTTTTCTCTGTTAATTACATACCTTGGAAGTTTCCTGTTCTTAAGTGCTTGTTTGATAAATCTATGTCCTTAAAATTTCAAGATTCTAGTTTTAAATTAAAATGAAATATTGTGTTCTAAACCTGTCCTTTGACTAAACCTAGTTTCTTGGGCATGCCCACTTCCATGGAGGAAGTAGCAACAATGCTATGTGTCTACATATGAATGGCAGCAAATACAGAAAAGAAAGATTAGTATCTGGAGGTTAATTACTGATTTTATATGTAGCAGTCATTTGATAGATCCTAACTTGCTAAATCAGCGGCTTTTCCAAATACAGCATTTTGGACAAATTTATTGTTGAATTGTTTTCCCTTAATAAAGAAATTTGGCTTTGAATTAATTTAACCTGCAGGACATCAAACGCTGGCACTTGAAAAACTCTATTTCTACTACTGTTTTCATATTCCACATATTCTTATCATGGTGTGGTGCCACCTAGTCTGGCTGTTCATCCCTTTTCTTTGTGCTCTCACTTTCATGTTTCCCTGATGAGTAGCAGACTACTCTAGGAAACTATGGACAAGTAAAAGAGAGGTTTGTTGTTGTTGGTTTTTTTTTTTTATATATAATGTATTAATGAACAACTTTTTCAGTAGTAATAATAATGGCCAATACTTTAGGACATAGCACATAATAGCACCGAATATCTGTGCACTCTACAACCAGCGTTCCAGCAAGCTGAATGAAAACTGCTTATATGAAATATGTCTTTCTTGGTTACAAAGTAGCTGATGTTCTGCATGAGCTTCTAGAGCATGTTAAACCTCAGTCAAAGAGCACTGAGCTATAAAATTGATGCAAAGCCTGAAAGTCTTAAGGAAATAGGACAACTTTGCTGGCTGGAGAGTCGAAAGTGCGCGCAGGAGACTGGTGTGCCAAGAGTTGCTAATGTACATACTTCAGTATGAGCATGTGCTGGATGTGAAATGTGACTTTGAAACAAGCAGTTCACAAAGTAAATTTTTCCTCAGACAGAGAGGTTGGATAAACTTCCAGAGTCATACATTTTTACAAGGAGTACATGAGCTGTGGGCTATAGAGTTTACTATATTTCGCTTTACTTTTCTTTAGCTGATAAAAATCATATTGACTCGCTTAGCCTCAGTAAGGTACTTTTGGGTTTACATTGTAACTGCTAGAAACCAGGATGAGCTTGGCATTGATTTTATACACCTTTGAGCAAGAGGTGATATTTGCAGTTGGTATTTAAACTGCAACACCTCAAGAACAACACCCATGCTGACTGTTACATCCATGTGCACCTGGCACGGGGAGATGTGTGATGACCCTTCCATTCTCTGGAGGGAAAGAACAACACTCTCCTACTTACACATCATCAACACAAACTTTCTCTGAGATAAACATCTTCCTGTTTATCTCAGAGCTTGTGACATCTGAATGAGTTACAAGAAAGAAGCTAGGCAGTATGCCTCCCACCCTCCCTCCTACTTCCCTGGGATATACCTTGGCATTACAGAATGCAGTTTTCTTACTGTTTCATTAGAGGTGTAATCCCTGACAATCTCCAGGCCTATAACAGCTGTTCTTCAGATCTTGGTATATAAATATTCAACAGTGCTTATGAATTAGACCCTTCCTCATGCAGTTAACTAAAAAAATAAATAAATAGCAAAGGCAAGAAACCCTTGTTTAAATAAACTAGTGTATCCAACTGTAAATGCAGTGTAAAATCAAGCGTGGCACTAGATTACAATTATCCTGCCTCAAGATCAACGTCCTGGTTTAGGGGGACAAATGTAGGAGGAAGCACTCAGAATGAACGTTCCCCACCCAGGAAAAAGGAGTTTTGGTTCCCCCTCCCCATCTAAGGAATTTCTTAGATGGAAAGTGAAAAAGACTATTTATTCAACAAATAGAGTGCCTTCAGGACACAGGGTAAAAAATATATGGAAAGGATATGGTTCTTTTTCTGGCTTAGCTTTTCCCAAAAGCCCGGGGCCGGGCGGAGTTGCTCCGGCTGCTGCCCTGAAGGGTCCCAGCCGACCGTCTCCCCGAGATCGTCTGATGTCGGATGAAAAGCAATCCGACAGTCCAAGAAGAACAGCAGGAGCTGCCGAGGATTTGCTATTGCCATCCAGGGGAAAAAACCTTCCGTTTTCTCCCTAGCTAACAACACACAAGCACAGCTAGCTAGCAGCAGGAATGTTCACTCTCCTCTTGCTACCTAGCAAGCACACAGAGGAGTGATAAGTTTTAAAAACAAACCACGGCAGAGTTCTCTCAGCTTCCCCCCCTTCCTCCTCGACCCAGTTTAAAGTTACAGAACCCATTCCTGGGCATAAGCAGATGATAGGGGAATACATGTTATAAAATCACCCCAAGACAATCGTTACCAAAAGTAGTACTCAAAGATATGGGAATCTGAAAGTTTCTGTCACGGAGGAAGGACTAGGACTGACTATTCCATGGTTCATTTAAGGAATGTTACTTTTTCCCCCTACTTATTGTTGTGAAAGAAGGATTTTTCTACTCTTTCACCTGTTCAGTGTAAAGATGTGTAAAGATTGCTTAACTGGTATTAAAGTGAAAGAAGATGCCATGGAAACTTCTCCTGTTTACCTTTTTGTGATGACTTTTGGCCCTACTGTATACTTTGACAGTTCTCAGTTGCACATCATTAACAATTTATATTCCCCGTCAAGATTTAGATAAGCTAATGACAAGTCAGATAATATATGTGCTCATTTGCACACAAAAATATCTTGGATTAAGAAGTACAGCAAACTGCAGAAAAGTTGCTGAATACTTTATGGTTACTTGTGCTTTATTGCTCGGTTGACATCTTGAGAATAAATTGTCTTATTTTATAGTAGTAAAAAACTTTTCCATATGCATCTGCAATGTCTTTTCTCATGGGGAACAACATGTGAGGTCTGTATTTTTGGGGGGTTTCTGTTTTAAAACAAAAAAAAAAAAGCACTTGCTTGATGCTATCATTTACATTATATAAGTGAATATTTATATACATATAAATGCACATTCAGGTCTTACCACCTCTACGTATAGTGTATGTCTTGGTGGCTAAGAAAGTTTAAATATACACTGTCATAATGCCACCAGGTAGACTTTCAATGAGATAAGACCTGTAGCAATGTCCAAAAAAAAGGACAAAACTATTCAAATGACCATTTCCAAAGCAGTACATTTGTATGACAAATGCAATGATTCTTATTTCTCACCTTGAAGATGAAAACTGAAACATCTGCCTCATCCTAGAGCAGTTTAAGTGTTTCATGTAAGAGTGTGTTCACCACCTCATTGACTCTGTCTGGTTGGTTACACACTGTCCAAGTTTCCACACCTTTATGCACATATGCAGAAGGAAGAAAAACCCTGTCACCTCCCACCTGCCTATCAGTGGGCAGGTGGCCTTGCAGGGCAGGAGTAGTGAAAAACAGCAGCTTTGGTAAGCACTTGCATGGTTTGGATGGTCTCAGTGTTAGGAAGCAAACTGGTGAGGTTTGACAGGTCGGTAATTCTGTCATAGCTGGCTTTACCTGAGAGAGTTTTATAGCAGGAGTGCACTCTATATTAATAATGTCTAAAGACATAGCTGCCCTTCCAGTGCAGGCAGCATCCCAAGAAAGCATTAATCATGTTTTCTTGAAGCAGCCAAATTGATTTCTTGGGAGAAAAATTTCTTTGTCTACTCCCCAGCCATTTCTGAACACATCACCAGCTTACAGTGATCTGAGCAGCTAATGAACAAATAATTACTGTCTGTTGATCACCCTGGAGAAAGGGTACAAATATTGCTTCAGGTTCCTAGTGTGACTCCACTTTTACCAAGGTGTAGTGACTGTTTTGTTCTATCACCTTTTTTTATGTTTGGGGGTTTTTTTCCTTCTCTTTTCAATCCTTGGGTTACATGGAATGTAATGTCATGTTTACTACGCTATGAACAACTTACATTTCTTTATTTCAGGTTTTAATATAATACCTGTTGTAGCATCCTATCTAAGCCTTTACAAACAAAGAAAAGCTGTTAGTTTTTGTTCACTTTGTATTTGTACAGTTTTCCCCAAGATGTACCTCAGTTATGCCTGGCAAGTGAGAAGATGGCTAAAAATGGAGCCCATTAACCCAAGCAGAGCCAATGCTCCATGAGCTATAGGTGAGGGTAGGAGAGAAAAGTAGATGGAAAGAGTAAGAGCAACTAGGATAATCTGATGTAAACAATAAGAGTATTGAAAGACCCCTCTATTGTAAGAAATATGATAAGTCATTTTGTCACTTAGGACTTTTTTTATCTTATGGGCTTTAAAATCATCTCTATGTAATTAGTACCATACATATTAGGATTGGTTAAATGATTCTTGTATGTAGTTCAGGGCTTCTCTATTACCTATCACAATTGTATGGAACAGCCTGCTGATTTGATTTGGAGCTTCTTGCTTATGTACTTGTATGTTTTGTAGAAAAAGAAGAGTTTTTCACTACAGGTCATGTACAGGCATTAAGCACTTAACTGGATCACATGCATGGGAATTAAGGCAGGTCTATTTTACCTAGGCACCAAATGCAAACAAGGAAGGAGGTCTTGATGTTGTCCCATCACAATGGATTAACACAGCAGGCCCTTAATGTGGACCTAATAGGAGAGGTGCATCACTATTCCCTCATCCTTCTCTACCAGACTTGATAATCCATCAGTCTGCTGTCAGAGCAGGGCACCTGAACACTTCCTGATCTGCTGCAGGCCAGGTTAGCTTTAGCAGTTTCAGTTGTCGGGCTGAGCTAACTTGATTTATTTTTGTGTCCAGATGAAGTAAGGGACAGTCAATTTAAAGGCCTGCTGTGCCAAACAGGTGAAATGAGTGTCTGATTTGGAGACAGGCCTGTACCTGAAAAAGATGTGTGCCTGCAGTGCTGGGATCTAAATGTCAGAGTCTGCCACTACTCAAAGCCTGACCAGTTGAATTTTCATTTTGTATTGACTTTTTTTCAGGTTTTGATCAACACAAAATGTTCATGTACCAGGTTGAGTTAGCTTAAGTCATTCTCTCTAAAATCACATCATTTATACCTCACTGCTTTGATTGAGCTCCTGCCTACAAATAGGAGACATGCCCCAGGTGAGCTGGTTATTGCAGTCATGATTCACACCAGTCTCATTTAAACTTCACTTATGTTTTGGCTGTCTTTTCATTTTTCCACTCCACAGCATTTGCAGGTGAGAAGGCAAGAACAAATATCAGCTGGTATTTCTTACCATAAGCTGTTTAGTGGTCTGCTTCCCCTAGAAATTTGGTGCTGTGGATGACACCAAACTGAATCCTCTTGAACCTGAGAAATGTGAGCTGCAACAAAAAAGAAAATGTCACCCTCTTCACTCCTGGCCTGTCCTCCTTGGGAATACAGGTTTCAGGTCTGTTTAAAGGTTATGAAGAGAATTACTTCACTTTCAAGATGGACACTACAATTTTTTACACCTGTCTGTGTCGCTATTGTTGGGTCTTCCATTTCCATATGCTCATGGTCCACGATCTCTAAGAAGGTCATGAGCAGTGAATCAATAGTGGCTTAGAAGTGTCCTCCAGAAGCCTCTTTTAGGGCATCTCCACTACCCATTTGAATAACTTTATCCTTCTAATTTAGGTATGATTCAGAGGCTTTACGTTAGGCAACTCAGTTCCTCTGTGGTGCAAGGCAGTGCTGGGGTTATTCTGTGCAGTTCTGGAATTATTCTTATTTAGGCATCAAATTAGATGTCTAAATAAAATTTAATGAATATTTACCCTTGGGACTGTTAGAGGCAATTTCATTATTTGAATGCATTTGCATTGTGCTTGTTTGTAGGATGATAGTATGTAATGCAAGTAAGAGCTAAAGCATTAAAGAGTTTGTCAAAATTTTATAAAATATATATTCATTTTTGTCTTTTGACACTGGTTGAAGTCCTGAGGTCTTTTCTTTGTTTATCTCCAAGTCTTATTCTTTGGGCTGCATAAAAGGAAGCTGAACCGTCAGTCTCAGTGTTTGGAAGTAAATCGCCTGTCATGACTGATGCAAACCATGTTTGAAAACATATTGCTCTAACAACTACATGTCAGTTACAGCTAGAATGGCCACTGAGTTAATACTGGCCTAATACAATGGCTTTATTCATATAGGTCTGATTCCATGTAAGAAACCCTTCATTCCACCATAAACAATTTTTGATGTTTCTTTTCCAGTATAGCTTGAGTCTTGAGGAAAACTTTTTTTTTTCTCTTAAATATTGGAAGCGTATGCAATGAGTTTATGCTCTCATAAATATATTGCCTTAAAATACTTAAGAGGGAGAAATATCTTTTCCTTGCATTTTTTCAGCATTTACTAGGGTGAAAGTGTTAGATTTTTTGTTGATTTTACTTTGCAGAGGTGATTTCTTTCTCTTTTTTATTTATAATATGCTTATTACATAAGCATGAGAGGTGCCGTATGGATTTATAAGATAAGTTGAGGAGTGGTACTGTGCAAATTTCTCTTTTTCCACCTCTCCATGTTCACATTGCATAGGATTGATTTCCAAAAGACAAGATAAAAATAGAAACCTCATAGCTGAAAGCACCAAACACTGGGAATCTGTGTCATGATTACACTGTGGAGAAAGTTATGTTTGCTTTATTCTGATTTATGAAGAGGGCAATGACTGGCCAGGTGCTGGGATAGCATCAACTGTTTACTTTCCTACATAAAGAGTGATGAACGGCATCAGAAAGCAGAAGGAGCAAAATTTTTATTTGTATACCTCAGCTAAGTGGATCAGAGTGCTACTGGCAAGCAGCAATCTGTCTTTGCTGTTTTGAAGAACGTGTTAACCTTTCTGGAGACCGCATCTCACTGGAGGGTTTTGGCCTGAAATTTCTCTTTCCCAATCAAAGTCCTCACCCACAGTGACTGTTTAGTCAGGAGTGAACAAAAGGCCTAAATACCAAGATCAAGCAAGCTCATGCTGTTTCTCACCTTGTGAGATTGCAAAGTAAGTTAGACACCAGGGCTGAATTCAGCATCACCACAACTTGAGCTGTACATTGGACAAAAACCTCTCAGCATTGCTGAAATGAACATGGTACAAAGTCAGGTCCAGAATATTCCACAGGCAAAACCACTCACAGAATTCAAGGGTCTGAATAAAACACCTCAGTTTTATTGAGGCAGGAAGTGGCAGAAAAATCAGTTGCTGTGCAAGTGTTTAAAATTATATCTTAATGGATGAGTAAAAAAGGAGGCAAATAGTTCTTATCAGCGTCAGCTGAAAGTGACTAGATGATACTGTTAATGGTGCTTTTGGTTTCCTTTGTGGCATACATTCATGTGTTGTATGTGCACATGCAGAGTCCATGTAAGTGAGGACTGACATGTAGGAAAAATCACTTCAGCATTATATTAATGAGTAGCTAATCATCTCAAGCTGGTAATATCATTATGCCATTCAAAGCATTATGAGCAAATTCTTTTCCTCCACCATTTTCAGTTATTTTATAACTTAGGCTGAAAAGGTTTGAAAACTGAGAAGATCTATTGATATAGCTCTTCTTTGGCTACCTGATGGGTTTTCTTTGTAGAACACAGAAAGTGTAATGAAATACTTTTAAATTTCAGTTATATTTTGTTTTCAATCTAAAACACATTAATTACAAGCATAAAGGATTCATTACACAGGAACTAATAATTGCTTCTCGGTGTCTGATGTTATTTTTCATATACATAAGGAAGTAAGCGTATGCAATGAGTATGTGGAAAATAATAGTACAGTGGTTTTAAAATGCAAAAGGTATTAGATATTTTTCCCTAACTATGCATTTTCTGTGCCACCATGACCAAAATGTTTGCAAGCCAAAATTAAGCCCTGTACTTAGTGCCCTGATTTTTCAGATACTTAACAAATTCCCTCTGACAACCATTACAGATGAAAACATCAGAAAGTATTCAAAATATCACCCCATAATCTCATCCTTAGTTTCTTATGTGTAGCATGAATTTACTAAAAAATCTACAAAAGTTTTTTTAAGTATTGGATTCTTCTAAAATCAAGCTATATACTTGGTAACTATCTGCATTGCATCTCATGGGCTATATTTCTAAGCTTATGAAATTTCATTTTTCAGTCATTGCTATGATGTTTAGAAGCTATAAACAAGGCTTAAAGAAGCATTCTGTGAACATATATGCACAATACCTGCCTCTAAAGGCTGTCAGTCTTGCAAAAAGAATTTAATATACTGAGTAACATGGGAAAATAAAGCAAGGTGAGTGTAGCAATAGAAGCAAGTGGATTTGGATTGACCAGTGGTCACAGCTAGGGAAAGGATTTTCCTTTTTGAAAGTTAAAATTAATATTAATTTTTAAATGAATATTAGTTTTTAACATCACTGATGTTTGTTCTGTCTCCTAGGTGATACATTTCTTTGTAATGCTGGTAAGAGATACTGGTTTGTGAAAAAAGCAGTATATGAATCTTCTTACTTAATTGTTTCTTAAGTATGCTTGTGCACACAGGGAACACAGCAATATCACCTTTTAGTGTGTTCCTGCCTTTTTTCTACTCAAAAGATAATTTCAATCCATGGCATATACTTTCCTTCTCTATTGTTTTTATATTATTCTAGGGTTTTAAGACTGTTTGAATTGTATCTTTCACAGCGGGTGATCTTTTATGCTCCATCCATTTGGTGAATTAAATATAATAATTACTATTAACCTTCATTACAGGTTTCACTGCATTTTAAGGTGGATATGCCCTTTTCACCAATTTCTATACTATTGATTACAGAAAGTACAACATAAAATACTTGCTACCTTTGCTCATTGTTTTTATGTCAGAAATTAGTATTTGCTTTCTGAATCTCTTATGGGTTAATGCAGTATGGTAAAAAAGTTTCATTTCAGTACAAAGAATGAAAAAGGAAAGAAAATCTTGGTCACCTTCTCATTTGTGGTGCATTGGATTCCCAGAGTGCACTTAGGCAGGATTTGAGAATACATTTTGTCCAGTGTTGTGTCCTTACAAAGCACTTTTTCTGTCAGCTGTATGTGTTCACAGTAAATGGGCAGTAAATGCCAAGAAATACAAATTTAGAGCTGAATATGCAGCTCTTAAGCATCAGATCCTGATCAAACCTGATTTTTTTAGCTCAGTCACTAGTACCAGCCAGAATAATCTCCTGAGACTTGATAAAATTGGTTTGCATGTCAATGACTACATTCAGTACAAGGCTGAAGAAGGCCAAGGTGAATCAGAATATGCAAGTTTAATTTTCCTTTGTTTCAAATGTGCCCATGAAGTGTGGAGGCAGTAAGTCATTTATTCACTGATTGTGTATTAGTATAAAGCTCACATTACACTGAGCCCTGTCCTGATTTTGTCATCTTTTAGAGCATTTAATATCATGCTACTTGGAAGTCTTTGTGCGATCAACAGAACTAACAAGGCATGAGGCAGGCCATTGTGGAAGACATTAGGAATAGCAAATTATTTGGAAAGCTGAAATTCTTCCTAGAACGGACCTGTCTGCACACGTTTTGGGCAGACTTCCTTCTCACTTCACAAACTGTAGGTGCTGAGCAGCTAGGAAAACTCTTAGTGTTATTTTGCTAAGAGAGAAGGTACTTCTTGGTGTGGGAAAGGGAGTGTGAAAGGGCTAAATGTGGTAACTAGATGAAGCAAGAGCTTGCCAGCCCTCGCACGAGACAAGGGGAAAACCAAAGGCTGAATTACAGACAGAAGAAGATTATCAGAGCACCTCAAGGGCACCATATCAAGGGTGCCAGGGAGCGCAGCACTGATGCAGGGAGGTAAGAGGCAGGGTTAGGGACTGCACACCCACAAACTGAAATTAAGTGATGTGCATTTAAGCATAAATTAGACTGGTATTTGTCTTTCCATTAACGGGTGTTATTGGCTCCAATTTCAAATGTCCTTAATTTTCTGCAAGTGGCATTGTAAAAATAGTGTAGAACCCAGTACCAACACTCAGGGGTGTTGAGGTGACCTGGCAGGCCCTGCAGAGGTCCTGTCAGCCTCAGGTGCTGAGGAGCAGCATGGGGTTCAATGTTCAGCCCTGTTACTCCTCAAAGACAAGGAATAGCATTAGTCCCCCATTGCTGCTGGATGAGTGAAGCCTCACCACTCATTTCTTAGCTTTGTCACCTCAAAATCAGTCCATACTCTGTTGTGTCCTCAGTGGGGCCACACCTAAGGACACATCCTGGCTCAGGAGGCAAGCTGCTCCGGGCTGTCTGGAAGCAGAGCAGAGCTTCTCATAAAGGTGAAACATCTCCTGACCTGAAAATCATTCTGTATACATAGAAAGCATTTAAGATTTTAAGGTCAGGGATCTGTGAATCATCCTGGGCTCTGCATAGATGCTTTGTAATCTCTGGTAAGCTTATAAATTCCTTTTCTCTATTGGGAAAATAACACATTAACACTAACTATCCTGGACTGTATACCTATCATGGGTCCAGACCTTACCGTGAGATTTTCAAGTCAAGGCACTTGTATGGAAAATCTATTCAGTCATTTATAGAGGCTTCTAAAATTTTATTGGTTATAGTCTTTCTCCTTCTCAAATCACTGTATGGCCTCAGCAGTGGCAGCTGAAGTGCAGCCTCAGTCTTGCAAACAATAGCTTCCATAAAATTTTGCTAAATTCCTTTTCATAAATTGGCGCTCCTGCAGTGTGCAGCAAAAACCAGGGAACATGAATGTGATAGGAAAGTTTTATTAGCCTTTCTTTAGGATGATCCCTACTATGCAATTACAGCTTTCACACACATAATTGATATATTCAGCCCAAATTTGCTGCAAAAATGCCACACCACCCTCTATATGTTTGCTGTACTGTATACACTTCTGTGATAAGTATACATATAGTTGAATGTAATTACAGTGAACATCTATGAGGATATGTATGCTGCTTTTATTCATGATCATAACAGAAAAATTGAAATAATTGGTGATTTTTTTTTAAGTTAGTTATCCCAGCTTCTAATCCCATGATCACTTTACACAAGGACAAAGCAAGGGTGTTTTCCTGAGCATGTATAACAGTCATTCCCACTACCAAACTATAGGTATCTGAGCATAAAAGGAAAAGCTTTAATAACACAGTAAATTTATACCCTTATCTGTGCTTGACAGAATTCTAGCCATAATTTGATTTGACCATATATGCAATATATGTTTTTATTTAAGTAATAATGACTGAGGAATAGAACATTTCCTGAAAATTAATGGCTGGCTGAAAAATTTTATAGCCCAGATTCAGCCAAGGGCCATTAATCCAAACTGGTCAATTCTCCATGAAATGCCTTATGTCAGGGGTCATTTGTTACATTCTCATCCTTCCCACCCACCAATAAAGAAGTAAAATTAAGTGTTACTTTCCTCCTATGGCATCGCTGAGCCTTGAAGCAGCCACTGGAAGCCCCTACTAGAAAGTGTTGCAGTTGCTGCCTGGCCATGAAGGTTTCATAGCGAATGAGTGATGGAGAATATTTCAAGTATGGTCTTTCACTGTGTATTACTTTACATTTCTAAGTGAATAAAGCTCTTCAGGTTGCTTCTTGGAGCTGACAAGGGGATGAAAAGACTGCTGTGTTTCCCTTGCCACTAGAAGAGTTGTGGTGTTAGGAAGGTGAGGGGAGTCTGCATTCCACATATATCATAAATCTGTCTCATCTATGATGGCTGCTATCCTTCTAGGATCTGAAATTTCTTCTGTTGTATTTAGTGACCAATATTAAATACTTGCAACTCTAGTTTATTCTCTCTGAATACTTCATTTGTTGTTGGTAAAAACTGGTATATTCATCATGGTACTGTTTCAAACTGGAGGGCTGAGGCATGTGTAGTGACTATTGAAGAGAATTAATGAGAAAACAAATATAATTGCAACAGGCTGTCAAGAAAGGCATTGCTAAATATTCAGGGTAAAAAAAAATCCTTGCATTTTTTACATTCTTCAGGATTAGGTAAAAACACTGCATTTCGTTTTGCAAATCATGATTAAAATCACATCTGTATGTCATTATATGTGTCAAATCTGTCACCAGGATCTGTCACCCAGCACTTTACCTCTCTTGCTAGCAAACACACCTTTACTGAGGAAATAAGCTCTAATGACAAGGAATGACAACTTGGGGGTAGAGGGAAAAATGACAACAAAAAGCTCTCCACCTCTTGGGCTGAACTGGTGCAGCTATACTTTCAATCATACTTCTGGCAGTCTTTCACTGTCCTTCCCAATGTATCCTGGGGCAAATTCACCTGTCCATAAAGGGCTTTTGTTGCTGATTTCCAGGAATAGGGAAGAAAAGCAGCCAGACAGTGCCATTCAGCCTGATCAACCTTTGGAGACGTGCGCTTTAAATTATGACTATTTATCTGCTTTATTGAGATGGTTCCTTAGATAGTAGTCTTGGAAGCTAGGGGTTTAATTTTTATTTCAGCCTGCTGCCTCATTGGAAAGAGGGGTAAGAGAACTGGGCTTTCATTCTTCCACTCATGAAATGAAACAACAAGCCTTTCCATTGTTAAAATTTTTATTAAAGAAAGGCATTGCAAATACAAAATTGAACTTATGTTATTAATCTCTTTAAGTACTAGATGTTCAAGTGGTTGACTTTGAATGGTCAGTCAGTGTATCTGTATAGAGGGAAGATGTAAAAGGTTCAATTTCAAGTGAAACAAGGTTTTCAAGAGTTCTCAAACCTTATTAGAACATGAAAGAAATAGTACATCTAGGTGTCTTCTGGCTTTCCCTGGAAGTCTGCTTTAGGGAATCACAGTTTCAGAATACTGGACAATGGAAAGGGTAGAATGAGCTAAAGTGAGCCAAAACATGTTTGATTCTGTTTCTTTAAGCAAAGGGACTTTGATAATTTGAAATTTATTTCATATCCCTTAAGCAATAGATTGATTGTACCACTAATCTGAAAAGCGCAACCAAGTAAAAGTGGATTCAATTCCACATTATTTTTGTTAAGATGGCTGGGTTTTTTTGAGGGATAGTTTTTTGTTGTGCAAACTGTGAGTGGAGCCTCAGTCTTGCAAATAGTTTCACACAAGTTGTCCCATTGTGCAGTAGACTACTCATATGCATGGCTTTGCCTGTGGATGCTGGCATTTGCAGGATCACAGCCATTTTTGCTAAAATTATGCTTCATCTTCAAAGCAAATCATTTCTAATGAAATTGCATGAGCTTGATAGCAACACCACCACCCAGACTGGATTTGCAATCTGGTTTTTTAATTATAGAATTTAATTCTTTTTCTTCTAATATTTACTATTGAATTTAGTTTTTATTTTGTCTTTATCACTTCAACATCCTAAATTTCCGAGATTCACTAAAATGTGTCACATCCTGATAACCCTTATTATGAATTATTCACAGTAATTGCTGAATTGTTGAAAACTTCATTGTGAAATTTAAAGTACCAGAAAGTCTGGTGGTGATACTGTTTTACTCCTTGGATGTTCTTAAAATAAGTCAGAGTCAACAGATTGGAAAAATATGCAATTACAAAGTTATTAAAATGCAGATTTTTGGCAGAAAGCCACTGTAGTCTCCTGTGTTCACAGCTGCCTATTTACAGCAAAACCGCCCTGAGCAGCCTGTGGTGGCTTCTTTGAGCTATTACAGCTGATTAGGTCAGGGCAGTGGCCTATCTGAGGACCAGATTCAGTAACTTTTTACCTCCTGGGTCATAAGCTACACTTGAAATTATTTTCTTAGGCCTGAGGGGTTGAGAGTAGACCGTCATCTTTTGTTCCCTGTCACACTGATAAGTCCAGGGTGCCTCTCCTGAGATTGTGTGTGTACTGTACCTACATCTACACAGATGGCTCCTTGGATTAGAGTGTAGACCATTCAGCAGCATAAAATTTGAATTACACTTTTGAGGTCAGTGTAACATGCATTTTCCCCAGTTGGAACTGGCTTTAATCACTGCTGCCTTCACATTTCTCTGGGAGCAGGGTATACTGGAATATTAACAAAGTGGCAGATGCCTTGCTTTAATGAAGAAATAAGCACTGTCATTTTAGCTTCATCCTATTCCCCATAATGTCACTGGATGCCCCAGTGGTTTTTTCTTTCTCTCTGCCTTGTGGCTTGGGAAACAAAAATTATTACCTACTCAGTGTAAAAAAAGCTTTCAAAGTTGATGCTCAAAGGATTGTGTGCACCACTGGTGCCAGCCATAAACTGTTTTGTGGTTTAGCATCCAGGTAGGGCCAATATGTTGTGGCTCTTTCTCAGCGTCTATTTTTGCAAGCTGCTTGCAGTATGGACTTCTTTCATTTGTGCAGCTTCTCCCAAGAAGCAAAGTAAGTTCTTTTCTTGGCATGAAATGATGAGACTGGCACAAGCTATTAAAAGGAGGAGGAAGGTTCTGTAAAATAAGGTGTGTAGCATCTAAAAGGCAAGAAATAGCAAGAGTGAGCAAGTCATCCCTGCTGTGAAACTGGGGTGATGTTCCCAGTGTGGAGAGGCAGAAGTTCACATTGTGATAAAGTATAATAAAAGCATCTCCCCTTCTAAAGTTCTAAATGTCTTGTGATTTGGGGTGCTTGCTGGCTGTGTGAAGCAGATGTCATTAATATCAATCAGGGTCTGTAACAGTCTTCCACAGGACAAGTGACATTTAGGAGTTCAAGACTGAAATATAATGGGATCATTAGAGAATATATTAGAACTGGTTAGTATTATACAGTCCCATTATATACGGGACTGCTTGGTAATACTTTTAACTTATTCATCATGGAAATACCACAGTCCAGGCTGTGTCATCCCCAAATTTGGAATGTGTCTACCCTTTTTGTAGATTTTCCTAGTTGATGATGAAGAGCCTAAAACTTTCAAGACTGAAGTCATCATTTAAAAGCTGTGTGCATCCTGAAAAACCTGTATGGGCAATAACACGGACAGTCTTACACTGATACTTTAGAAGGAGGAAGTTGCAGTGAAACTCCTAACAGAACTCTTTAACCTTAGCTTTGCTGGTGCATACTGTGTTAGATAGGTGGAGGTGTTTTGAGGTTACCACGAGCAGACAGAAGTACATTAGAAAGCTTCATTTTGAGGCTCTCTGGAGGTGTAAGCACACCAGAGGAACCACAGAAATGCAAAGCAGTGGTGTCATTAAACCACTGAATTGTCCTTCCCTGTGCAGGGGTTCCTGAGCCATCCCAGTAGGCAGGCTGGATGCTGGCATTCCAAGCAGCAGCTTGGAACTGCTTTAGTTTGTCTTTAGCCATAGCCCCACAGACCGTTGAGCTGATGTAGGAGTGGCAAAGCACGGTGTGCTTTTCTTCCACCCTGACAGACCATCTCCTTGGCTGCAGAATGAAATGGTGAAAGAAAAAGAACCCAGGAGGGATCCTCCAAGGATACGGGACTGTACCCACATGAGCAAAGGCAGAACACTTGCTCTTGGTCATTTGGTGCAAGCATGATGCAAACAACATCAAAGTTGTGGCTTAAATCCTCATCACTTAAAAGTTGGACTTGATTGATCCATCTGGGTCTCTTACGGCTCAGACTATTCTGTGATTCTGTGATTTGCACCAAGGCACTTCACTTATTTCTGTTCCCATTCCTGATTTTTGCTTTGTGGGTGGAGAGTTGTGCCCCTATACACAGTGGTGGGCATTTCCTGTGCTGCTGGCAATAATAATTTTCAGAGTCCACATGAGAAGAATACTGTAAAAATCAGGATTACCAAAGGTTCTGAAGGCACTTCCCTTCATAATTTCCTCACAGGCACTTTGAGGTATGTTTTTCCTCATGCAGTTGGAAATGTCCTGAAACAAAAAAACATTAAATGTGTGGGGTTCAGGGTCTGGGACCATGCTGAGACTCATCCAGCAGGATTGAGGAATGAGGGAAGAGAAAGTCTTTTCTATATGCTGTAACTTAGAGACTGAATCCACAGGTGAAAAGACAAGGGGTCAGAGTGCTTTCTCAGAAGAGAGTAGATTTTGATTCCCAGAGAAAACAGAGAGAACTGCAAAAGAGAGTGGGTATGGAATTTGAGTAGCTCTTGGACATGTGGGTGATGATGCTGGAACCAGCATTGTCCTTGCTTGTCATCAGGGAAAGAAGAGGAGCAGTGTCTGCATGGGTCTTACATCACAGGGAGCTTCAGATGATGTAGGGGCAGACTGATTATACTAACACATCATATGCTCCTTCTGCATTAGTGTTGGTTGGTACAGAGTTAACAGCAGTTTTGGCCATTAGTTACATTTTAGGATTAAACCAAGAAGGAAGGAGGCAAACTTGCTTAGTATTCAGCAGGCCCCTGTCTGGTGCTCTTCACCATTTTCCCTCAAAGTAATCTATTACCACATCTCAAGAGAAAAATTACCCCAATCTAAAGATTAATAGAGCAGTGTGTGGACATTTCCAGTGATGTGTATGAAACTCAATTTTTTTTTTGTTGCTATATGCACTGTTGCACCTTTATCAGCAAATCTCTAGATCTTAAAAGTGGGCTGATTATTGGAAAGGGCAGCAGACAATTTAGGGTACGTGGTGTTTTCTTATGACAGAAACTTTGCTGTGAAGTACAGTCATTTATGTTGATAAATTGCGGACATCAGAATGTCTTGAACACTTCATAGGATGAATTTCTAAGCATGTATCTCTAGTTTTAGTAGTGGAGGGGTAGGAAAGGGGTATTTGGAAGATAATGGGAAAGACACTTGTACTGACTGTGAGAAAAATGCTTGTATTATTTCTTGAAAAGTAGTCCAGGACTTTCATGTGTTCCTAAAATTGGCTCGTTGTCACTAGGGTCAGATGAACCAAATTTTAGTTTAAAGTGACAAGATAAAAAACTTTCGTTCTCCATAAACAAATTGCAACAAAAATTAGGGAGTCCATATGGAGTCAAGACTGAGTAGTTTTTGAATTCTAGCTCTTTCTTAGCAAAGGTTTTTTGGGTTTAGAGTTCTGTGTGCATGCCAAAATGTAAAGCTTTTTAAATCGAGAATTAAAAGCACTGGGGTATCCATATATTATTGTGAGAGGTTACAAATTTCTCCATCTTTTTTCCATCATGTTATTTGTTCAGAGGTTTTAAAGACTCAAACACATCTAGAGAAGAGCAACAAGGCCGATGAAGGGTTTGGAACAGAAACCCTGTGAAGAATGGCTGAGGGAGCTGCGGATCTTTAGCCTGAAAAAAAGGAGCCTCAGGGGAGACCTTATCACTCTCTACAACTACCTGAAAGGAGGTTTTAGTCAGGTGGGAGTCAGTCTCTTCTCCCAGGCAACCACTGACAGAACAAGAAGACACAGTCTTAAGCTGTGCCACGGGAAGTTTAGGCTAGGAAAAAATTCTTTATGGAGAGAGTGATTGGGCATTGGAATGGGCTGCCCAGGGAGGCGGTGTAGTCACTGTCCCTGGACATGTTTAAAAAAAGACAGGATGTGGCACTCAGTGCCATGGTTTAGTTGATAGGTGCTGTTTGGTCATAGGTTGGACTTGATGATCTCAAAAGTCTTTTCCAACATAGTTAATTCTGTGATTCTGTGATTAGTAATTAAGAGGTTTATAGGGGCTGGTTGGTGTTTTGGAACATCATTATTGCATGCAGAACTTGTTAAAATACTAGTGTTGAGGCTACATCAAACTGTGCTGTGGCATATTAGTATCTGTAGAAGATTGGGATTTAAAAAAAAAATCTACTATTTGTTTTTGTTATGGAAGAAAAGATTTCTGTATTGACAGACAACTAATGTGCATGTAATTTCCTAACCTTATGTCCTATGACTTCGTTGTACAGAGCTGCATGCATATATGCAGCAGGAGGAAAACTACAGCATAACCTGTTTATTAATGATGGTAGTGCCTCTAGGCAGAATGCAGGCGTGGCATATTCTTAGGAGACACTTGTAAAACTTTCCAAATATCAACAAAGAGTAGTGATTTCTAGCCTGCCTTCTGGAGCTCTGGAAAAGGGTCTTTTACTCATAACTAAGAATAAGAACCAGTTGGGATTTGTTCAAATAAGCTCTGTCCTTCTTGAGGACTGCTATCTCCAGTTTTGCTGCAAGTGTCTTCAAGTTGTTATAATTTCTGCCCCTCCCTTTTTTTTTCCCCCCCAAGATTTCAGCTTTCCATGCAAGAGGTCCAGAAACTAGCAGTCTCCTGAAGATAAGCAAAGATATAAACTAAGCTGGGATGTCTCTTGGTCAGGTACCATCTCCTAAAGCAAAAAAGTGAGAGACTCCACATTTTGAGTTCATTTTTCTAGTGGAAGGAAGTTCCTCTGGGTGTTATTTTTTGTTCAATACAAAAAAAAAAAGGCTGATGGAATCAATTACAGCTTTTTCTTCTGTTTTCAGACCTGAGCTCAAAAAGCACAAAAGCATCAGTGCACTTTTGCCTGGTACATTGCACTGTAATTGCATCATTCAATGAAAATTATGACTGACGCCACAGTGTAAGGGAGAAGGAAATGAGAAGCTGGCAGACAAGTTCTGACTCACCTTAAATGGATACATGAGGAGCATAGTGTATCAATGGAAGTGCAGATAGGACTAGGCCCTGGGATTTATATTCACATGACATAGCCTGATCGCAAATGTGAAAGGGGAGTACGCTGGGAGACTCCTACACTTAATTATTTTCTATTTGGAGGAGATTAAGTTTTGAAGAAAAACATCCAGTAATCACTGGGGTAGTATTTATACCATCATAAACTTGTGTCAACTTAACTGACTTTAATAATGATTATTATTACTATTAAAGCCAGCAACTCTTATCTCCGCCACTGCATACGTGCTGTGGTAATGAGGAATTCTCCTTTTTTTCCTTCTCCCTTCTGCTTCTTCACACAATATCCAGCTTAACACAATTTTCCTCTCCTCTTCTCTCCCAGCTGTCGATCATTGTCACATTACTTTGCATCATATGCATCAAGAAGAACAGCTTTTTCCAGCAAGTAAGCCAATTCTAAAGCTGCCTTCCCAGAGGCTACACAGATTGTGCAAGCTGGAGGAGCTCAGGGAAGAGTAAACCGGACAATAACAACGGCTCCCAGAGCTGCCTCTGCCTGCCAATCTCTCATGCAAGCATTTGCACGGAGCTCTATATAGGCCATGCCTCCAGGGCCAGAATCGTGTACGAGCTCAGCGAGCAGACTCCTGTTCACATCATTAATCACAGCTGGGAGAGGGGAAATGGCTCATTACACTGCGTCAATGATATTGTCCATTCTGTGTTCTACAAATCACAGCCTGGCACTCAGCATCCCCTGGCTTCTGAAGTCCATGATTCAAGAGGGACAGCAAAATTTCTTAACAAGTGTTTACCTGTGAGCTACAGAGGTTGGCCAGCAAACTGCATTTAGTGAGGTTAGAGAGCTATAGAAAGGCAAGCTTTCCAAGGCATGTTTTTTCTGTTGTTAAATCTTTGGTAGTGTTCCTCCCCTCTCCCAAAATGATACATTTGAGGGACTTTTCTGTTCTGAAGCATTATTTTCAAGTCCCTCAGTCCATTTCCAATATAATTTTTGTGTGAGACATATGTAAGACATCCTTTATGACTGACTGACTTTAGGTGTATTCAAGTAAGAGTTTCCTGCAGTGTTCTGGCCTTCCTTAAAGGTCCTGTGCTTTGCTGGAGAATCCTGTGGCTTTTTATGGGTACCTGTTCAGACCAGCAGAGATTTATCCCCCTGGCTACCAATGATACTAGAAGTCATAGAACTACACTTTTGCTCATAGCTTTAAACATCACATTTTATTGGTCTCTTTTATGCCTATGTACCTGTAAATGAGCCCATCACAATCTGTATCATCCAGGTTCCACTCTTGCACGTGGCATGACAAACTTCTTGCTGTGTACTGACCTCAGTGTTGCAAGGTTCATCTATATCAGTTCTGTACAGGGCTTGCAAGGTTCTCCAGTTCTTCTTGGAAATGTTAGTGTTTAACTTGGTGTTTTCTAAACCCACCCTGCAACAAGCTCTAAGCTCTTATTAGACTTTCTTCCTGGTTGATTTTGAGGATCACTACAAAGTACCTCCCTTGGTCTCATGAAGGCTATCTTGTAGTGGGCATGCATGATACTATTTTGATGGTCTTGAAACAAGCCTGCCTGTTTCTAGAAGAGCAGTGCTGCCTATTCTGTAACACGTTTTGATAGGTGGCCATGCCTTAAATTGCAAAGTAGATATAACTCTTCAGAGATCATCAAGCTTCATGTTGGGTCCAAACCTTGCATGAGACATCTCCAGGTTTTGAGGGGTGCCTCAGGGATACACTGACTTCTTCCTTGTCTCTGGATGTGTTGTAGTGATACATAACAATATCCTTCTAAAACTGTGATATTAAGAAGATGTGCTAATATCCACATCTTCCAAGAGGTAGAATAGAGTTGTAGGACTTACTTGCTTTGAGACTTCTGCATTTGGTTAATTATAAAGTGTTTATTCTAAGTGAAATAGCTGAGGATTGGTCTTCAGGTGTGTCAGTATGTTCTTAGGTACTTCTGTTTACTCTGTAATAATGTAGACATCAGAGATGGGGTATTTTGGGATGTTCTAGGACATTTAGACTTGTGTGACATAGAAGAATTCTATTGGAGTATTATAGCTACCTTAAATTTATCCTGTGAGCATTAGTCATAGATACAATCATCTTGTAATGCACTGTGCAGCAGACATGTTGAGACTATTGGTGGGAAACCCCACAGCAGTAGTTACAGGAACACTTATAATTTGTGTGCTTTATTATTGATCTGCCTTATTTGAATGTAGAAATTCATGGTTTTGGGAGGTTTTTTTTCAATTTTAAGCAAACATACTGAGTTAACATAAATTTTGAAACTACATATGAAATAAATTTCTACATCTATTATTCTTTCTCCAGGATAAAGAGACACTCAACCCTACTTAGATCTTTTGAAACAGTACTTATTTTCTTTTCTCACACTTGTGCTACACCTCCAAAAAATGCATTAGTCTGCTGTAGATGGTAAGTTAATCAGAAATCTTTTGACAGTGCAATTTTTTCATCCTTTAGATACTTTTAAGGAAAAAGTCAGTTTAAGAGGAATTTAAGCTGCTAGCATTGTTTCTAGAACTAACAGAAATGTTTTAATAGTATTTTAAAGTTTGTTTTTCCTCTGAGATAATTCTGATTTCAGTAAAATTTTTCATGGCTGCAAAATAAAGTATTTCACATCTAGTGATTTTAAACAATCAGTGAAATAGTTTATGTCAAGGAAATTCTGCTAGGTATGATATATTTTGTGAAGTGACTACAAAACAAAAAAAAAAAATAGAGTGGAAAATATTGAGTACAGCAAATGGCCAGGATTGGAAAAGCAGTGTCAAATAAGACACAATCATATTTCATACAATCATAGAACAGTTTGGTTTGGCTTGGAAGAGACCTTATAGTTTGTCTAGTTTCTACTCCCTATGCCATGGGCAGGGACACTTCCACTAGACCAGGTGGCTCAATGCCCCAACCAATCTGGCTTTGAACATTTCCAGAGATGGGGTATCCACAACTTCTCTGGGAAACTGTTCCAGTGTCTTACCACGTTGATTTTGAGTTCAAAATATATTTTGGAAAGGTGGCTTTCTTAGCCGTTGATGGGAATGTTTCTCCTACAGTACCACTCAGACACGGATAATTAGTGACGAATTACAAATGTTTGAAGATGACAGTAATTTCAAGTAAGATAAGGCACATTCCAAGCTAAAGACAGATTTACTTTATGGAAGCTCCTTGTAGCTTAAAAAAAGATTCCATTTAAGGATGTATTTCCTTACTTGGCAATTGCAGCCATCGTGTTCTTTTAACCCCAGGTGCTGTTAGCTGCAGACAAGCTGCAGTGTACTTGGCATAGTCTTTAATTTTAAATGTGGCTACTGGATTTGTAGTTCCCTTTCCTTCCCACTTCTTGCAGTATGTTGGAGTAGTTTATTGGTAGGTTAAAAGCCAATGTCAAGTCCTCCGTACAGTAAAACTGAGAGCCTGCTGACATGCATCACTGTGCCATGGCATGACTGTTACATCCGTCTTGACCAGTGTGTTTGAAAGTTGAAGTACATATAATCAATTGCGCTCTTAAAACTTGAATGTCTTTGACTGCACCATGTAGCACTACATTAATTTAGTAGTGCATTCGGCCTCGGCATTTTAGGTCCAAGAGCTTACATCACCTGGCCTGGGCAGTGCCTGACAGGGTGCTGTGTGATTAATGCAGAAGTCTTTCATTCCTCTCAGCCCAGGCAGAAAGCTTGCCACAGCCCTGCTGAGGCACTATTCCCTAGAGAAGAAGCAGCAGGAGAAACATCCCCCAAAGCACTGAATCCTTGCAGGGGGCCTGGACGTGTGTTTTCCAGAGATGGGGTATCCACAACAGTAGCCGAGCCAGTTTGCAAAGGAGAGAGGAGGGCGGGGGGCAGGGCTATAAAGGCTTTTCAAGTCGGGGGAGGAAGCACACCAACATGAAGAGCACTGTTCATATTGGAAATCATTATTCAAAATCAATCCGATTTTTTCGAGAGTGCACGACCAGCTAACAGATTCTCAGTAGCCAGATTTCCACTTGAATAAAGTCTTTGACAGTCAATGAGACTTAGGACTTGTCTTTAATGATTAATCCCTTTTTTCATTTGGGGGATAAATGTTATATAGGAGCTGTTTGTATTCAGCAGCATCAATAACAAATCTTAATCTTGCATCCCCAAAAAACCAACTGTAAAAGTAAACAGCCAGGAACTTTAAATGAGCTGTGTGCAATGACTTACTGATTCATATACATGGCAGATACCACTCCCCATGGCCTTCCTGAAGCAGAGGGCTCTAATGCTGGGTGAAGTGGAAGAAGGGGGTAATACTAGCTAAAATAGGCTATGCGTGTCATAAATTACGTTTTTGTTGGATTTTTTTTTTTTTTAAGCTGACTTTATAGCATAGAAGGAAGGAAGATTGAAAGAGGCAGTGGGCAACACTGTTCCAAAAGCAATCCTTTATTTTTTGGAGGACATGGAGACTCATCTAATCTAATTGAGTACCTCTGAACTACAAACAGTGTAGTTTGCAGTCTCCTGTTGAATCTCATGTTCTGTCTCAAGGGTTGCAACCCATAAACTTTGCTGGATTCCTGTGAGCGAGTTTGGAGGAGGCAGTTCCATGAATGTCAACAAATGTTGTAAGTTTACGATGCAAGTTGGAAGATAAATGGAATCGAATTAATAAGCATCAGTAATGGCTTTATAATTGAAATTGTATAGACATTAGAGGTACATAGTGATGCTTAAAGCAGGCAAAAAAACAGAAGCTGAAGCCAAGTTAAGAGGGGAGGGAAAGGCAAATACCTTTATTCCAGAGGTGCTCTGAGAACAAACTGCAAAGGGGGGGTGACACAAAGACTGACACAAAGGCTCAAAAGCAAAAAGGTGATAAAGATGTAAAAACTGACTCTGTAACGGTCTGTCTCAGTGTATACCATAGGTTTAGCAAATTAACATAGATTTAGCAAATTAACATAGTTGACAAAAATCTCCCGATTAGAAATAGAGTTAGTGGTGTGCCTTCATAATAGTATATCCCCATTGGATTTACTATCCTTCTATAACTTTCATATTTCATTCACTGTAGGACAATGGAATGTTCTCTGCTTAGGGATACTGGGGTGATAAGGGGTTATGTTTTGCCTGGGGTATAGGATTTTACTGACTACAAGTTACTAAACACCTACAGTGGAAAATTACAGGAGTTTCAATATAGAAAAGTGGAAAAAGCAAAAAATCCCTGTGCATCAATAGGGTGTTAGTAATCATATTAATTATTTGTTAACACAAAGACAAAGCAATAAAATTAAAAATCAAAAAGCTTAGTTGTTCACATGCAGATCTAGGGGGACATTTTGTAGCAGAAATAATTGCTTTTGCTTCATCCTCAGGGTGATACTATCTGTGTCTAATTGTTTTTCCTCAAGAAAGCAGAACAATCTAAAATTCTAAGTAATACACAGCAATTGTAGGGGTGAAAATAACCACAATTAGAAACCTCTTACAGCATCCCACCCCAACGCTGTGAAAGGAAGCAGTATTGCTAGGAAGGGTAAAGATAAGTGGAATTACTTTTCTATTAGAAGTATAATAGTCTTTATTAGTTAGTTACGTGTGCCTGGAATAGATCAGCTGTCAGGGAGAGCAAGTAGATGAACATGTACCTTGTGAGCTGTCAGGAGCAGATCAGTGTGGGTTTTTTAAATAATAATTACCTGCTTCCAGAGAAATGCTTTAGACAAAAGCACAGCTGCCTTATTAATGGTGCCTTTTGTGCATTAGGCTGAATATTCCAGTTTGTTCTCTTCATTTTTTTGTGTAAATGTAATACCATATTTACATAAAACTCTGTTAGGAGATAGTGCCATTCGCTGTTAAAGCTTGCATAATAAAATTGTTTGTTGAGGATTTAATTTGATTGAAGTTTGTTATTTGTGGTAGTAGCTCAGAGGGGCTGCAGCTTGCTTTCAAGCCTGGTGATGCCCTTGCCCCCTGCAAGCCATAATGCAAACAGCTGTCCTGGGATTCAGTGTGGCAGGGCATATAGCTTTTTTTGCACCCTGACCAGTGCTCAGAGGTGAAGGCAACTGTTTGCTTCCTTGTGGTCAGAGGAGCTGTTAGAGCACCAGATCCACCATTCTGTCACAGTTTAATAGTCTGTCTGGTCTGGCAGCTTGATTGACATGAAGTCTTGGAGCAAGAAACTCAGCAACTGGTGGTCAAGAGAGTGTGGGGCTTCCAGGGGTCTGTGAACTATGTTGGTCCTGGTGGGGGCTGGACCTGGGGAGAAAAGGGTTTAAATATGCAATATGTTGATTGTGGTGGGTTGACCCTGGCTGGATGCCAAGTACCCACCAAAGCCTCTCTATCACTCCCATCCACAACTGGACTGGGGAGAGAAAATATAGCAAAAGGCTCATGAGCTGAAATAAGAACCAGAAGACACCACTCACTGATTACCATCATGGGTCAAAAAGAGTGAACTTCAGGATATTAATTGAATTTATTACCAGCAAAATCAGAGCAGGATATTGTGAAGTAAAATAAATCTTAAAAACACCATCGCCCTAACCCCCCACCAGCAGTGCAGGGAGGCAGGGAATGGGGGTTGTGGTCACTTCATCACATGTTGTTTCTGCCACTGCTCAGGGAGAGAAGTCCTTCACCTGCTCCAGCATGGGGTCCCTCCTACAGGAGAGACAGTCCTCTATGAACTTCTCCAACATGAGTCCATCCCACAGGCTACCGTTCTTCAGAAACTGCTCCAGCATGGATCCCTTTCCACAGGGTGCAGTCCTTCAAGGACACAGTGCTCCAGCATGGGTCCCCCACAGGGTCACAAGTCCTGCCAGGAAACCTGCTCCAGCATGGGCTCCACTATCCATGAATCTGCAGGTCCTGGCCAGGAGCTTGCTCCAGCAAGGGCTTCCCACAGGGTCACAGCCTTCTTTCAGGCACCCACCCGCTCCCATGTGGGTCTCCTCCATGGGCTGCAGGTGGATCTCTGTATCCCAATGGTCCTCCATGGGCTGCAGGGGCACAGCTGCTTCACCATGGTCTGCACCACGGACTGGAGGGGTATCTCAGCTCCAGAACCTGGAGCACCTCCTCCCTCTCCTCCTTCACTGACCTTGATGTCTTCAAAGCTGTTCATCATGTATATTCTCATTCCTCTGACTTCAATTATATCTGCACAATAACTTTTTTTTTACCCTTCTTAAATATGTTATCACAGAAAGTTACCATCATTTCTGGTTGGCTCAGCCTTGGCCAGCAGTGCAGCCATCCTGGAGCCGGCTGGCATTGGCCATCAGACGTGAAGGAAGCTTCTCACAGCTTCTCACAGAATTCACCCCTGTAGCCCTCCTGCTACTAAAACCTGGCCATGCAAACCCAATACACCTTCCCAGAGGTCAGCTGATCTACTTCGGTCTTTGCTATTGTAACTTCGCACATTGGAGTTAAGGACTGAGCCTTTACAGAGCTTTGTCAAATCATATTTAATTTAATTTTGGCACTGAAACCCAGTGACAGAGCAATGTATGCAGCAGAACAGTACTCTGGATATGGTGCTGAGGTAGTGCTGGCAGCAGCAACAAGAAGACAGCCTGCTTAAATTTGGTTTTCAGGGCTGGCTAGGAACTGGCTTTAGATCAAGTCCCTTAGGAAAATCGTATCCCCATCAGAGGAAGCAGAGAAGTGCCAAATTTCTTGGGAAACCTGCTGTTAGGGACTCTTCCTACACACTGGTAGGCGATACAAAGGTTGGCCAAGACTGTTGTGCAATATTTATGGCATTGCTGCTGTTCTTCTCTGTGGAGCAGATGAACGGGGTCCCTATTTTATCCAAGATGTGTAGGTATTTACTGAGCAAATATCCACATACCAATATTTCAGCTACAGGCCCAGTTTGTTTGATGTAGAAATAATCATTGTGTCTGCACATTTTTGCAAACAATGGGAACAATGGTACACATACTGGAGCTGAAAGACTTGTATTATGAATGTGTTTTAAAATCCTCTTTTACTGGTTCTTCTTGTGAATATATAATCTAAATGTGACAGGATTTATCAGGAGTCCAAAGAATAGAAGATAATAGTAATAACATTGTGTTCTGGTTAACTAATATCACACTTTAAAGCCCATTGAAGGATAGATAGGGGTTTTGACAGGATGTTTTTCTCATGTTTACATGGAGTGCTGGAAAATTACTGTAGCTAGAGGTGAGTTGTTGATCTTGCTCAGTCCTGGATCTGGTTGTTTTGAAAAGCTTTCTGGTGCTAAGTTGTTTGAAGCCTGAGTACATGGACATAGTCACCCAGCCCAGAGATTTGGGTAAGGAAAAGATTCCCTTTCCTTCTTCTTCCCATCTTTCTTCCCTGTCTCCAACAGCCCAATCATGAGGATGATTTCACTCCTTTCCACAGCACTGTGTGTGGTCAATTGCTAGGAACATTTGGATACCTTTCTCTAACAAATTCAGTAGATTTCATCACTAAATGCATCATATCAACTTGACAGTGTAGCAGCTTTCAAAATAGCAAGTATTTTTAGGTTCTTTGCTGTCATGTCAAACCAGAGTTTCAGACCTAAATGCTGTGACAGAACACCGTTGTTTTTAACAAATCTCAGGTTTCAGTGTTCACCAGATTGCCATCCTCAGTTTTTTGTGATTAAGTAAAGTCTCTAAAGCATGACAGCATAATAGGATGATGTGTGCTATGAGGGGTCTTGTGGACAAGTTAGCAGTAAGACAATTCATTAGCTGATGCATCTCAGTATTACTCTGGCCCTTTTTCTCATGAGAATAGTGTTCTTTATCTCACAACACTAAGTAGACAGACCAAAATAGCAACAAGTTATTTTGTCTAGCTTACATGCAAAATCTCTACAGCAGTGACTGTCAAACTGAAGCTACATTTTATTTCTGCAGCTGTTTCTTCAATGCTCTAACACTAATATTAATAGTACCTGTCACCTGTACAGCACCTCAGAGTTCTAAGTAGTTTGGGAAACATTATACAAACTTACTGGAAAGCATCAAAAATTAAGTAAACACACCCTACTTCTTACTGGTTAAACTTCATTCTTAAAATTATTTCACAGCCTGGCTTTGCCTTTAGCTTAGTGAAACAGTCTTCCAGACAGCTATTTCCCTGACTTACTTTATACTTATGTTTTTGCTAAATCAATCCTATGACAACGTTATCACATCTAGAGCAGAAAGGCACTACTGCAAATAGTATGTATAGTTTCCTTGTTTAACTTTCCAGGTCACTTTAATTAAGTTATGGTGCTAAAGTGATTTTGAACAAACACAGAAGCACATCTTGTTGGTAGTGCTAAAATGCTGCTAATAGCTGTAGAAACTCCCTGCAGTTAATGATTCATGTTGATCTTGGTGAAGCAATAGTAGCAACAGAGACCTTAGTGTAGAAAGTACTCCGTTTCTTATCATCATTTTTATCAGCTTATCATTTTAAATTGCCACCAAGCAGGTGATGTGACAGGAAGAATTCAAGCTATTCTTACAGTACCACCATTATTACAAAGCTGGAAAAAGTCTGGGGAAAAGATGCATGCTGGAAATAAATTTGAAAACTTCTGACATCCATTTGCATTTCTCAAGGCTCTCGCAACATGGGTGGCTTCTATCCAGGGTAGAACACACGGTTCTGTTAATATATTATTTTTCTCTTTTTAAATGAAATTGTGAAGCCTTGACAGCCTTTAAGCTTTTGTTGTCACCTCCTAAATTCTCCCCAGCATGAGGCCAGGCAGCCTGTGCTGCTGAGCCCTGGCCAAGTGTTTGCCAGCCTGTGAACCAGTGGAATAGACACCTGTCCCTGCCTGTTGGACCCCCTTCTTCACATATCCTCCAATGTTTTCATAAGTCTGCTTGTATGAATATATTGAGATTATAAAACTATTGTTCTGTGCCACAAAACCAGGTACCCAAAGTTATAAAAAATGCCCCGTGCAATTTCTGCTTTTTCGAAACTCCCATTGACCCTGAGAGGATCTGTGCAGTAGCAGGCTAGGCAGTCCCCTCCCAGCAGACTCAGCAGCCTTTGTGGTACTTCTGTTCTATCAGTATTGAAAATAGTTCATGTTTTATTTTAAATTACTGTTATTTGCGACTTCCAGTTTTGCAGTTCCTACTGCACAGAGATCAAGGACCCAATTTTTCCTTGGTATCCATCAGTGTAAATCAAGATTAACTCCAGTGAAGTCAGTCTAACCACAAGTGTAAAGCTAGGAGGAATGAAAGGAAAAACGGTTTACAAACTACTTGGGTTTTTTCATTTTTAAATAGCAAAATTAATGCTGCTGTTCTATAGACACGGGGTGACCTGCAAAATACTAGCTCATGCATTACTAATGTATCTCCATTTAAATGCAGATTTTTGCTTCTAACACAGAACTTCAGGGAAATGCTCTCCAGATAAACTGTAATAGGATACCAAATGGTGATTCAATATCTCACTTTAGCTTGTGTTGCAGCTTATTGATCTTAATTTTCTATCATTTTGATGCAGCATTTGCCTAGGGAGAAGAGGATTACATTCAATATAATATGGCTTTTAATTAATAATTAATTATTTTAATATTCCACACATCCATGCCAGCAGTGGCAATCTGCTTGTATTCCTTTCCTTATTTCTATTTTCAGTGGTGGAAACCAGCAAGGTGTGACTTTACATATTTCAGGAAGTAATTGAGACACAGCTGGGAAAAGGAAGGCATAGTATAAGTATCACAGTACCTATGTGGGACATGCTTATGGTGATACTGTTTTGTTCTCAGTCATTTATGGTAATAGTGGTAAGACCCTGGCATGATTTGGTCTTGCCATATACAAGTTTAAGATAAAGTTTTTCTCTGTATATTTCTCTGTATAAGCCCTCCTTAAGTGCAGCTTGTAAGGCGTACATGAAACCTTGATTGAGATATAGACATATATATATATATTTTTTAAGCTCTCTTCTGCAAGACTGAACTTTAAGCATCCCAAATAGTACAGTGAAGTCGTAGACATGATCTTTATAAGTCTAGCTCATTCATACAGTTATTAAGAGGAATTACCTGATGTTGAGAGTATTTTTGCAGCACCTAACATGAGGACTTGCAATCCAGTTATAACTAGTCCACATTATTTCTCAAGTTTCCAGGCTGAAAGCCAGCAGTGCAAGGATTGCAAGCAAGGCTTAGGTCTTGCTTTCAGTACCATCACCTCAAAAATAACCCCCTCCTGTGATAGAAGTATAAGTATGATGAGATTTGAAAGTAATTTTTTAGGTTTGGGGTTTTTTATTATTTATATAACTTGATTACCTATAGGGTGCATTTTGTTAACATTGCAAGAACAATATTGTTCTTGTAACCATAAAGTCATGAATTTTCAGAGTTTTACCTCTGAGATTAACATTTTTTACATGGCATCCTAAGATTTGTATATTTTCTTTTAATTACCGAAATACAAGAAATGGAATTGTGGAAATTGGCAGTTTTAGGGTTACTGAGACCTCTTTTGTCATATAAGAAATAGAACCAATAATAATCTTTGTGATTATGCTCCTTTGGGAAACTCGCCTACATGCCCTCAGTTTTCTACTCTGCTTCCAAAATTCTCAAACCCTGGCAGATTGAAACATCTGCTAAACAAAACAAAAACTGCTAGAAAAACATTCCTCCACTAACTCATCAAAGTAAGTCCTCTCCGTGCCCATGTTTAGGTCTGCATTAGAGGTATCAATCCATCAGACAGACATTTGTTGCTAATAAGAACATAGGGCACACCATAAAAAACTGTCTCAGAATTTGTTGGGTGGGGATTTTTGGGAGGGCAGTTGGTGGAATTTTTTTCCACTCTCCAAAAAAGGCAGAAACAGCATTTGCTTTTAGTATTGAAGTCCATGCTGACTTTATAGATGGACAATAATGAAAGAAATAATAAGTAATAAATAGTAATAGCTACAATGGAGGAGCTGGGTAGAGTATATTTCTCATCAATAGTCCCTTATCATTAAACACAGTTTGATTGGAACCAAAGCACTAAACTGAACTTCTAACACTGCTGGAAGCAGGTAGGGAGGGGGATGTTTTCAACTAATCACTTACGGGTTTATCCAAATAAACTCTTTAAAGTTCTCAAAAAACAAGAGACTACTATTGGTCTAAAAGAAAACTTTAAATTACCAAAATATTATTTCTTTTAATTACAAAATTATACAATTTCCAGGGTTTTTGATATTTAGAATTTTTTTTCATCACAATGTGAAATCCTTTATTAACATCGAGTTTGGTACCAAATTATAGCAAAACTATAAATATGAAATATTAGAAAATAAATACATTCTTTTCTTTTGAATGCGTTTCATGAAAAGGAATCTCAATAGCAAATATGGGTATTGTAATAGGTTGGCTTTTTTCCTCAAGACACAAGGTCTTACTAGAACTTAATAAGTAAGACTGAAATTCATTATAAAAAAAAAAAGGGAATGGATCAGGTATAAACTGGTAAAACTTCCCACTTCTTTGACCTTGTAAACTTCACATGACACAGCAGGAAGTTTGCCTAGCAGCAGTAGGTATGTACATCCTCTTATTTCCTTTTCTGGCTCAAACTTGGTTTACACATTAAGTACTGTTCATTTATTGAATGGAAAGGATGCATTTTTAATTATGTTAGTTGAAATGTTGGCTGGTTGTGAAACCAAGTGCTTGGAATTGGTCGATTTGAGCCACATGAATCAGCAGTACCGCTTTATAGTTTTTGCATTTTTTCATTTCAGCATTTCAAACTGTGATCCTTGTGCAGAAGAAAACCTGATAAAGATTAAAGGCTCCATCTAGTGGGAAAGAATTTTCTATTGAAGTAAAAAAAATAAAAAGGCTCTTGTTTTCACTTGATTTTATGCCTTAAGAAATACAGCATTAGACTTGGTTTCATTAAGCTGCAATGTTGTTGTTAATTCTTGACTTCTGCAGAGCCATTATTTTATATGCAAAGCTGTGAAACATTAAGTATTATTCTGGGTCTTGAGCAAGCAGCAATAAATGATACTAAATGAGAGGGTTATACAGCAGTTCATCAACAAAGTTCTTCCTCCCCACGCCCTTCAAATTTCAATGTATAGTAACCACAAGTGGGTAATTTGTGTGTCAAAAAATATTTTAAAGTTCTTTCCTACCTAAAACTGACTGGAAACATTCATAACTTGACCACAGCACTTAACACAGATCTTAGGGAGAATTTTTACACAGGGACCTCCACCCAGGTGCTACCTCATCATTAAATGTCTTGTTCACCTGCAAACGGTGAAATCCAGGTTTGCTGGCAAGACACAGCCCCAATGGCTTCTGCTGTCTCTCCCAAAACTCATTCATCCTGGCATTTGTCTGGGAGCCTGCCTGGTACTGTTGTGTGTCCAAAAGCACCCTCAGAGAATCTAGCACCTTTATTTTAGGTACATAATTGATCTAGTACAGTAGGCTTTGGATTTTTTTATGTCTTTGCTGAATTTCTGCACTGCATTGCAGTTATCCCCCCAACTCCAGAGACTCAAACGACAGGACTCTTCCATGTGCAGCAGTAGTGAAACTTGGGTGTTATTCTCTCATTCCAACAAATTCAGCTATGAGCTGAAACCTTCTCATCAGTTCATTTCAAGCTAATAACAAGTGTAGGAGCAGGAATAAGCAGCAGCAAGCACAGATTTGGCAGGAGACAGTGAGTTACAGATGTCCTGGCTTTTGTCAGACTGTCGATTAATGCTGCTGATGCTGGTAGGCGCAGAAAGAAGAGCCAGAGACAGCTGCTCAGGTTCAAAGGAAAGGAAGGAAGGAAGGGGGCAAGACCCACCTTCTTTATTATCTTATATACCCTTTTAGAAATCACTAGTCATTGGAGGAAATCAGTTCTTCCTCCTTCAACTACAGTGGTCAAAGGGAATGTCCATCAAGGGTCTGTGTCCATGAGAAAGGAATGCATATGATAAGATAGTTCTACAATAACATGGCTATGTTTACAGAACAATAACCTTGAAAACTAGCTACCATGGGATAGTTATTTTCAGCTGCAAAGAGCAAGGCAACAGTCGATCCTTTTAAAGCCACACAGCCTGGCAAGATCCAGTTCCTCCTGTGCAACTTCTAGCAACGGGAACATGCATTGTAACAAAGTACCACACCCACGTTTACTATAGTCTGTGTTCATATGCAACACTGGAGAATGCATCTCCTGTGCAAATCACAAAACAGACCGAAGTTGTTTTGCACACCTTTTGGTCACAGAGGGATCTCCCTTTGTGGGTCACTTGATAGCACATCCAGAGGATTTTTACTTTGGTATTAGTGCACAATTTGGCACTTCCTCTAGGTCACACAGACTTGCTGATCTTCCTGAACAATTCTCCCCAGCTACAACTCTCCTTGTATCCTCCATGGAAATGTTTTTGAGGTGCCAGTAAGAGCTGTCATTGGGCTTATTTAACAGGCAAAGGATGGTATTGGAGTTCTTACTCTGAACCTTTCTGTGAGCAAGGACTAACACAGAACTGAACAGTTTTCAGGTGCTTTTGATGAAGTTGGTATGTTTGCAAAATCCAACAATTCTATCTCAAAAAAAGAAGAAATGGAAGAGAACACGTTTTGGTATTTGTTAGAGTAATGCCACTTGGTTTCTAATGTACATAAACACCTACCTCACTAGTCATGAAATAGAAGAAAAGATCCAAGTCCCTTAATTCACAGTTGTTAAATAACATCACTTTGAACTGCTGGCCTTTGCTCTAGAACTGTTCACATTTTAAAAGATTATAGGCTTGTTGCTGAGCTAAGGCAAATCCCAAATTTGCAACTACAGTGAGATACTCTTTGTTTTACCTTAAATACCTTTTCTAGCACTAGCACTTGAACTGATGCTAATGAAATACAAATTTCCAGATGTGAAACTCTGAGGAATGTCTGACAAACTGCTTTTGTAATAATCTGCTGTAAACTCAAAATGTTAATTTGGTGATTCATTTATTCCCTCAACAAGTCATTGAAAAGTCTCATACGAGCTTTCTAATTAGATTATGTTTATCTGGGTTAGATTTATTTGACTACTTTTCTGTTCTTTGTGGGAGCAGCAGTCTTTTGAAATCAATGTACTGATGTGTGTTTACTGTTGTAGAGTACCAGAAAGTCTCTTCCTTCTTTTTCACAGCTAACCAGGTGCTGAAGTTTGGAACGCTCGTCAGTACTTCCAACACCTATGACAACTCTGGGATTGTGACCATTGAGACAGACAAACCTTTGCTGTGGACAATGGCTATCAAGAGATAAAATCAGCTACAGCTGCCTTTTCTGATCTGACATGACTGAAATCACTACAAAATTTCTCTGAATTAAGACAGTAAAGCTGTTCCAAAAGATATAAGCAGGCACTGATTTTATGCACTGAATGGGAAACAAGTCAGAAATAAAAGTCACTTGAGATTGAATCATAATTACTTGCAGTAATAGAGTACTTCATCCTGGTACCTCACACTACTTATTCAGAAGATGCATGATAAGCCACTCAGGACAATCACAAACAGAAATTAATGTAAATAAACTGCTACTGCCTATCTGGTTAGTTCAGGCTACTTTTATAAAGTATTTTATTCCAATACTGAACTATATTTTCCCCCTTTTGCCAAAAGAAAATACAACACCCAGTTATTGTAACTGCATATACAATATAACTGTATTACAAGGTGATAGCACTAAAATTAACTAATCTCATTTTTATGTCCTGGTTTGTAACATTTGTAGGTGGTGGTGAAGATTTCTCAAAAATCATAATATTTGAACTTCTCTATTTAAAAGCAAGTTAATACACTGAAGAAGCTTCAGTTTTGCTGTAATACCAGTATCAGATTTCCCAGTATTTAGAGCTTTTAAAGTTTGTAATACATGCACCATTACAGCTTCTGCAAATGCCAAATGCTTACAAATGAACTTCTTGGAGTGAAATAAATTTCTTAATCACAATCTGAGGAGCAAGAGCATTGTAGTTACCGGAGTTTTTGCAGATTTTGTTCTTAAAATCAAAATACACAATCATTCAATAATGGAAACTTCCAGGTCAACATGCAGAGCCCTTTATAATTCTATGTACAGAGCAGCATCCAAAATGGGTGTATATCCTATACAAGTGTGAACAAGTTGTGGATTTGCTGAAGGACTGCTTTGTGTCTCTGACAACTAAATTATCCTCAAACAGTACATCTCAGTAACCAATTATGTTTGGCTTTTTTAATTATGCCATCAGAATAAAGACTGGCAAGCAAGTTCTTTATTTTATGGAGTTTTTTTTTTTTTCCTGTCAAGTACATAATATAACCTAGCAGGACTTCCAAATGCAGAAGGGAATTAGTGATAATTATGGTGATTCCAGAAATTAGTGACAATTCCAGTTGATAGACTTTTAAATCAGCACTTGAAAGGATACACTAATGCTCTTTTCTTGCTGTCTACTTTTGCTGGAACAATGCTGTTCCAATGTTCAATTTACTGCTTAGTAAACAGCTCCTGAAGAGAGGTCACACAGCTGTCCCCCTCAGAGGCTTTCAATATTTGAGTAGACAAAGCCTTAAGCAACCTCATCAGAATGCAACACTGACACAGCTTTGAGCAGGACACTGGACTAGAGACCTTCCAAGCTTCCTTCCCACCTGAATGATTCTACTATGGTTAAAGGAAGTAACCAAACAAGCAAAACACACTACTACTATTTTTAAAAAAAATGATCTCGTACACTTTAAAGAGAAGAAATAAGATTACAAGAATGTTTGAAAACCCAAACTGAGCTTGTTTAATAGCAAACAAATTAAAGCTGTGAAATCTTTGCAGCAGGTGTCACAACTGTCTTCCTCTTCTTCATGAATATTCAGCCACCTCTGTTGAAAGAAAAAAGTAATAAGTGTCAACCAACCAAGTATGACACAGTGATCCCACCTGAAGTCTAATTGATCCTCCCACCACTGCCTTGATTAGGACAACCATTACAGCTTATTCCTATTTTCAAACACTTCTTGCCTAGATGATACAGGGAAAAGCAAGTCCCACATCATGAACACAGAATGGTACTTAACCTCTTTCAGTGCTAGAAAGGGCATTCCATCAGCTCTGGAGAATGTGAGTTTTAAGTGGTACTGTTGATATGTCAGTACCATGGTGCCAGTCAACTTAAGGGTCAGGTTTTTCATGCTGTAACGTTCATTCCAAATCCCAAAAAGGGATTTTACAGAATGCTTTTACACATAAAACAGTTTCAAAGATATCTAGCACTCAGTAAATGAAACAAGACCAACTTTGTTCTGTGCCCTGTCATCCTACAGCACACCCCCTCAATTTTCTCTACCTTACCATCCATCCACTTACTTTGGATACCCAAATTATAAACTGGAAACAGTGAGAATATATAAGGTCCAAATAAGGTAAATGTTCTGTGGTCAAACATACACTGAGGAACTGGAAATCAAAACAGCTCATATTCAGTTTTGAAGCAGAATATTCAGAAAAATCCTGAAGAACTATGGATCTATTATTTTGCAGCATGCTAAATTAACAACCTACTTGTTGATCAAGTCCTTTGAGTGCATACTTGTTATATTACACTAACATGTGAAATGCACAGACACTAAACCAACATGGATCCTGTAGGGCTCACTAATGTCCTCTGTTTAAAACTGGACAGGTAGAAAGTTCAGTGAAATTAAAGGTCATATTTACTTACACAATTATATTGTTGATTGGGATATGGATCAATTTGACAAAGAAACCAATAAATCCCATTATCGCAAAGCCTATTGCTGTTGCCATGGCAATCTTCTGGAACTCTGCAAAAAAAAAAATTGTCAGGAAGCCTCACACCTCACATGGCAGACAGATGTGCACTGCAGTGACCAAAGGAGCGGTTTCTCTGTAGAGAAGCATGTTAACACAGGAAATACTTCAAAAGCAAACTGCACAGACCCTGAGAAACAAACCCACTTTTTCAGAAGACAGATGAGATTTTAGGAGAGAAGATGCTGATTTCCACAAAGAATGGCCACTCACAATTTTTTTAAAAAAGCAGAATCAGAAATAACCACAGTCCATGGCAATTAATGAAATGTTTATCCCATTATCTTTACATTCCTACAAGCCCTGAAAGTAATCCCCAGTGCAAAAACGGAAAAGTTGCATTTGTCTCTCACAGGAGGACAACACCTTAAATCCCTGCAAAAATCAGGTACTTGTGATATTTTCAATTATTTTAGGACAGCAACCATGAAGTCCACTAAGGAGGTCAACAGCCCCTCACAAACCTGACAGTCTGATAATGAATGAAGTTCCTTATGGATCTTGAAAGTTATTAGTAAACTGACTTGTTCACCCTGAACATGTGAATAAAGCACTGTAACTACCATTAAGGATGACCAGTTGCATTCTGGTTATAGCTACAGCTTCCCTCCAGTGCCCCTCTAGTCCTCTCCTATACTCCCAGTTACAAAACTGTTCCTGTCCCAGTCAAGCAGTGAAGCACTGAATTTCAGCTACTTAGCCTCTTTCATAACGTTTTAGTACCACTCACACAGCTCCAGAATGTACCAGAAAAGAATACGTTCAAGTTTATGATGGCCAGAACCATAAACCCATTGACATTCAGACAACTGCTCGAGTTTAGATCTCATATTGGCAGCTGAGAATCATCCACAGCAAATGAATCAACAGAGCTGACGTATGGAAAGACAAGATATAAGATGAAATAAGGATTGTGTTCTGGTTCATTGTGTGGTTTACCTTTCCTGTCAGGCTTGGTGCATCTCTTAACAAGTCGTATGGAGTCCTTTACAAACTGGCGGCTGGGTTCCACAAACTGCATTACCTGATCCATGATTACCTGCAAGGAGGAACACATTTAGCATTGATGGTTCCACATATATATTGAAAACTGGGATTTTTTAATTACAGAAGTAGCAGTTACCTACAAAATTTGTGAGAAGCTTAAGATAGGTTAGAGTATGACATTTTATATTAAGATACTTCCACTTCGCAGGAAATGAAGATACTGTATCAGTAAATAAACACGAGGGCCTATTTCTGACTGCATAATAATGGGAAATTACGCCTTTCAGTGCGGAAGAGGAAAACAACAGCTCCATCAGCTTGGCTTTCAGGTAATGTCCTATGCCGGGTTTCCAAGACCACCGAAGGGGTCTAAATAGATAAAAGCCACCTGTTTCAGAAAAGCCCCAGGCCAAAAGCTGCCGGGGGGTGGTGAGCACGGGGAGAATGCTGTGGCCGAGGCTCAGTGTCACAGCAGGCGTGTGCCAGCATCGCCACGGCGCGCAGGACACCGGGCCGCGGGATCTGCTGCCATTAACCCCTATGGACCCCCGTACGAGGCTCCCAACACGATGCCGGACCCTCTCCCTTCCCCCTCGCTGCGGCCGCAGCCCCCCAATCCTCCCATCCCCAGCCCCGAGCCCCCCGGGGCTCCCCGGGGCCGCTGCCCAGCGCCCCCGATCCCAGATCCCGATCCCCGTCTCCCGGGCCGGGGACACCGCGCCGCCCTCACCGCGGGCCGAGGGACACGTCGCACTGAGCGGCGGCGGGCGCCACGTCACCGCGGGCGGAGCGGGGTTTGAGGGGAAAGGGAAGCTTTTTGGGGGCGGGGTTTTATTTTTATTTTTTCCCCTTCCGGTTTCCGGGTCTCGGTCGTCCCACCGGTTCTCAGGCCGGGGCCGGGCTCCGCCGCGGGGCCTGATCCGGCCCGGCGGCGCCTCTGAGGTCTCTGAGAGTGCATTTGAGTTCCGTGCCCTTGTGGCCTTGGGATGCAAGGGCCTCGTAGCGGGAAATAAAGGGAAGAAGGTGCCAGTATTCTCCAGGCAACCAGCGACAGGACGAGAGGACATGGTCTCAGGTTGTGCCAGGAGAGGCTTAGGTTGGACATTAGGAGGAGTTTCCTCAAAGAAAGGGTGGTGAGGTATTGGGATGGGCTGCACAGGGAGCCGATGGAGTCACTGTCCCTGGAGGTGTTTAAGGAAAGACTGGACGTGGCACTCAGCGCCGTTTTCTGGTTTACACGGTGCTGTTCGGTCATAGATTGGGCTCGATGATCTCAGGTGTGTTTTCCCACCGAATTGGTTCTGTGAATATGCCTGTAACAAAATGCTGAGTCATGGGCAATCACAGCCTGAACAAGTTTTTCTTTTCCTTTTTTTTTTTTTTTCATCCCTTCATCGGACATCTATTGGTTTGTAGAAATTGTTTGGAGCCATTGCAAACTGTGGGAGTTCATCGCCTTTGAAAACACAGGATCTTTTTTCTGTGAAGAAGTGTGTAGTGCTCAAAGGTGGGAAAGCTTTGTACTCTTCAGCACCAGAGGTGTAGTGTAGGACGCATCCTTGCATGAGGGAGGAAAGAGGCTCTCATTGCCTAAAAGGAGCATTTCCTTGCTGCTTTTGAAAGGAAAATTTCATCTTGTAACAGGTAAAGGAAGACTAAAGATAACATGGATTTACTTTTTTAATCTTTATTTTCCTTTTGATGTTATTGATTTTGCTCTAGAGCTCCGTTCCTAGTTGGCTGCCACCTTTGAGTTTATATTGAGTATCCAGTGCTTATTAATTATTCATCAGAGCCTGTGGAGCCTTTGCAGCCAGTTTAGCAAGTGCTTTGCTGATCTCAACTTCCTATTGCATTTAAGTGTGAACAAAATATTTTCTGGGCTTAAATTTTTGTTTACACCCTTCATTACAGGTAAAGTACCATCACATCACAGAAGGAAATTGTTGGTTATTCCATGGATTTTTTGACAGCCACCTTCTTTGCCTACAAGGTGGATCCCTCAGTATTGATCTCCTTCAGAGATGAGCTCTCTGCTTGGCTTTGGAGGGTTATTGGCTTGAGGTCCTCTACAAGTTTTCTCCAAAAGTCTGCCTTTGGATTAGATTTTGCTTTGAATGAAAATTTGTGCAGCACTATTCTGCAGATGGAACCATAATTTTGGTGGCCAAATTCTGCTGAACTTTCCCGTTGGCACACCAGCACAGAATGATCAGAGTGTCAGCTAGGCCTGCCACAACAGATATGTGTATAACTTGTCTCCTGTTTTGAGGCCAGTTTGCAGTCTGCAAGGATGGGCAGGCTCACCACTCAGGGAGAGGAAGATTCCCAAGAAAAGCAGCAGAGGGCCTGATAGCCATAGTGCACAGTGTGTGGTGGGGCAGAGAAGGTTGCTGAACCTTTGAATGCGAATCAGTATGTAGAGGCATTTTGATGGGTTTTGTCTTATTTGTTTTTTCCCTTCAGTGTTACAGGTAAATGTCAGAGACTGTACCAACAGAGGAAACTCATATTTCCAGCTGTGCTGCATGATGAGCCTTTCTGTGAACCATCCTTGTAGTGGATGTAACCAAAAGGCACCAACTGGAAAAAATTTCAACCTGAGAAAGGAAGACACATGTATGAAACAATTCATGACACAAACTTCTGGTTGGGTTCGACTTTTATTTTTAAAAGCATTTTATGAAATAAAGCTTTGTTTCCCCAAAAATCTTTATTTCAAGTTGTTTTTCCTGAGGAGATGTGTTCTGGAGAAACATAGCACATCTTGCCTGGCTTAACAATGTGGCTTTATCATTAATTTGTGCTGTGGGTTCTGTGGAGCAGGGTAGAAGGTATCAATTGTCCTGTCTCAGCTGTCCCTCACTCTGCCACGATGAGCTCTCCTCTTTGCCTGCCAGGCTGTGAGTTTGGACTTCAGCAGCTTAGGAGAGAGGCAGAGTCCTGATTCATGCATAGAAAGTATTTGCTGTTCTCACAGTATTTTCCAACATTTATGGTGGGTTTTACTGTCCGTGAACTAATACATTGTTACTTGAACTTGCTCTTCATGGCAACTGTGTTACTGTTCTGTATATATTTACAAAGAGCCAGCTGCATTTACAGAAGATATGAAAAGGTTTACATCTCCCAGGCATGTGTATTTTTTTTTCATTGAAAGCTAGACTGCTACTAGGATGTGTTGTTTCTGCTTCTTTATGGTTCTTGCAAGGTTGCAGAAGAAAGTTGTGTGCTTGCATGTGTGAATTTTCATGTCAGTTCTGCAAGTCTGCATTTATGGCAATATCTAAGCAGTACAAAACCATTCCCTCAACATTAAAAAAGACCTTTATTATCCTGTGTAGTAGTGTGCTAGTGCTGATTTGCTTCTGAATATTGCAGAAGCTGGAGCCACATTGAGTGGGAGGGAAGGTTTTCATCCTCTGTAGGCTCCAAGGATGAGAGAGTTTTTTGATGACAGTTTTACTTTGCATTTTTACAGGTTTTGGTTTGTAGCTTGTTTCTTGTCCTTTGGAGGACATGAAAGATAAATATCTGCTTTTAACTATTGGCACATTAAACTGCTGTATGACATCCATGCCCCTGGACCTGGACACTCAAGCATGGAGAGTGAGGTCGGCCTCCTCTTCAGCCTCTTCCATTCCACACTGCCTGCCTGCCACAGCACAGATCCCACTGCAGCCTGTGGAACATGGAGGGATGGCAGGAGCCAGAGAGCTGCCAACAGCTGTGGCACACATCGTTTTGGGATCAGTTGGAGAGGAGAAAAGATGCAGTCTTCAGTATGAGAGGAAGCTCAGCCTCTGCTTGCTGGGATTGCAGGTGTGTGATCCCCAAGTGGTGTGGGGAGGACAGAGCAGTAGCACTGTCTGAAAGGGTCTCCAAGCTTCCCTGTTTTCTTGTGGGTTATTACCCCATTTTCTCTACCCTGACTTTGCTCCAGCCCCAGGCTAATAGGAAGAGCAAGGTGGCAGGTCCTGCTCATGCTCCCATGAGGCTGATGCTGCCTGGCCTCAGCAGCAGCTTGATGGCAGCAGCAGTGCTCCTCTCTCTGCATCCCAGAGTGGAGACACTGGGCAGTCTGGTTCTCCTGTTTTAAGGATTACTCCCTATGTCCTAGAGAAAAGTGTTTGTAGTGGCTTTGACAGGTTTCCTGTGGCTGCACAAAAAAGTGATACATTGTAGTGGTTTAGCCCCGGCCAACGGCCAAGGCCCCACTAGAACTGCTTTTTTCCCCCATTCCGAATTGAACTGTGTTACTAAACCCATGATAAGAAATGCTGGTAGAGGAGCAAAATCAGGCTGAGACAAGGTCAGAGCTTCTAAGTGATAAAGTGAATTTATTACAGAGTCAAAGGAGCAAGCAAAAACAAAGGAACATCTCCCAAACATTCTTTTCTCTGCCGTCCTCCCATTTCCCCCCCACCCTGCAAAGCCTCACAGCCCTCTCTCTCCTCCCAGATCATAAGGGGAACCCAGGGAGGGGGTTTTATCTCTAATGAGTTTAGTCCTCAGGTGCTCAGGTGTTTCCTCTTCTTAGCAATTATACCTGGAGGGATCTCTCTCTCTCTCTCTTTTGGCACCAAGGCACGGTTTGCAGAAGTTGGCA
>VZRZ01007097.1:25819-136491 GCA_013398175.1 Climacteris rufus | reverse complement strand
CTCCAAGTTTGATTAAAGTTTCTCACCACAGGCTTTGAAGATGTATCAGTTCCGATGATGCAGGAACCTCCTCCTCCATTGCTTCTCTTCTTTGGCAGACTGGCATCATTTGCTGGCTTTCATATCTGATGTTTCAGTTGTTTTCCCTAGTTATTTGCTGTACTCCTTCTCCCCTGCCTAATCTACTAACTACATGACTACAGGGTTACATGGCGCGCGCGTGCGTACTACAGAGATTGCTTCTTAAATGTACTGTCGCAGAGGCGTTTCTGTCCTTCCTAATTGGCCCAACAGTGGAAAACAGCACATCAATCTTCCAGGAGCCATCAGAGATAGGCCCTGACTGGACAGCTGTGGGAGCTTCTGGAAGCTCCTTACAGGAGCCATCTTTTGACCCCTACCACACCCAAAAAGCTAGACCTCCCAAACTTCTCAAACCACGACATACATTTAGGATATGAGGTCTTGCTGAGCTATCTCCTTCCCATCCCAACCCATCCCATGATGGACAGCAGGAATTGACCTGTTCCCCTGTAGGAAGAGCAGAGGGATGAGTGTTGGCAGAAGGCACAGCCAGTGCTGTGCCCAGGATCTCTTAAGCCTGCCTTGTGGCAGTCCATGAGGCATTTGAACCTGGAGCAGGCAAGGCAAAAGACTGGCTTCTTCCCCAGCAGGATTTTTGTGAGGGATGGGCTGTTTGAGCAAGAGCAGCCATTTGGGACAGAATCTGACTTTTCTTCATCAGTTTGAGAGGGAAATGGTTATCCTGAGAGACAGCAAAAATGAATAAAAGGGCTAAGGAAATTGGGAAGGTGGCCACTTGTGGACTTAGGTATGCAAGGAAGATGGGCCACTGGGGACAGTGGGCATCTGAGTATGCTCTGGGTCAGAAAACAGCAGAGAACAAAGACCACACAGCAGCAGAGATTTACAGCACAGACAAGGGAATAATGCAGAGAAGGAGGAGAGAAGAGAAAGCAAGATGATGGTGTGGAAAAGGCTAGGGGATGCCCTTGTGGAACAGTGCTGCAGGTAGACTACTTCTCAGATTTTCAAAGGCAGCAGCAGCAAAGTAGCCCCACTGACTGAAGTCATGCTAATGCTCCATTGCTTGACAGTCAGTGTTGTTGGATGACTAAATAACTATAAAATTCAGTCGTCAGAAATTGCTAAGGTATATGGGACCTTTTATTTTTTTAATTCTACATTATCATAAATGTGTTTGATTAATTTGTATCTTGAAAAACCATTGGAATATCTATGTGCTTCTGATATTTAAAAATTAATTTTAGCTTTTCATTCTCTATAACAATATGGAGACTGTTTGGACTTGATAAGCACATCTGCATGATTTACAATGGGAAGAAAGATTATGTCTCCAATATTTGTACAGATGCAGGGGAAGAACATAAATGGGGAATTAATTTTAGGATGGAAATGATAGCTCAGATTTGGGGTTCAGAAGGAAATGATGAAATGCTTGTGGTCCATGTCTGGGGGCTTAGTCTCATTTTTTATAGAAATGCTACTAGATCAGACTTTAATGCCATGGTTGTGAAAGGGAGCATCTCCAGTCTGAAACAGTCAACAAGCCCCATCTTTTGATTTGTGCTGTTTAATATTCAGTGGAGATGAAATGTGGGAATGAGAGAGGAGTGCGGTTAAAATAGATTTTTACCAGTGTTAGATTTATTGTGTATAATTTTAAAGATAGCCTTTATAAACAGCCTGTGCTCAATTTTATTTGAAAGAGAGCACTTGGAAGATTTGTGTCTGTATAATGATAGACGCAATATGAGAGAAACAAAGGCAATATACTGAAATGGCATTGCTAAATGTTAGTTCAGACTGAGAAAAGCTCTGAAGATAAGGTTTCTACATATCAAAAGCAATACAGGGAAGTTAGCATAGCAATAGTTTAATAATTCCTCCATCAGCTGTTCAGGTCAGAGAGATAAAGAAAAATCAAATGCTTTCTAGTTTCTCTGATACAGAGCTTGTAGTGGTTTGTTTTGTCTTAACATAATTGCCACTGATGGCTGTTTTCTTTCAGATGCATCACTTTTTAACTTCTTCATTTGTTTTTTTTGATTTTTTTTCTGCTAGTTAATGTAATTCTCCCATCATTTTTGGGCTCATCCAACAAAAAAACATTTGAAAAGAAATTTTGATAAACAATGGGCTAGAAAATGCTTCCTCTTGAGTCTTGCTCTGGTAAATAACAGCTGATGGTACAGGCCTTATTCCTAACGTTTTACTTTCCACATAAAGATTTTTGTGTATACTGAACAAATTACTGAATCCTTCATTTTAAAAAAATGGTAGTCATAGTTGTAGAAATACTAATTAGCACTTCAGATTTAGAAAAGAAAAAAAAGAAACCAAACCCTGGACCAATCAAAATTGGAAATACTCTTAACCTTAAGGTGATTTTTTTTTTTCCTCCAGAGGACAAAATTTGCTTAAAAATGAAGTCATAGTATTCATTTTATAGCAAGAATGTTTTATGTCAGCAGAAACATTTTCCAGGTGCTCTGTGTGTGTGTGTTCAGATCTTTACAAATGGCTTTCAGAAGTTTGGCAATGGATGCATGTATTATACACAAGACTCAATCATACAGTGGGTACAGAAGCAGCAGCAAACAGTGCAGGCAGAGTGCATTGAACATGGCTCCTGTCTTCTTCAAGCCAAGATGACAGAGCAACTAATGTTCTTGGTAACTGTGGACAAGCAGTTCATCCCTGCATGGCTGGAGTGTCAGAATGTTAATTTAAAGTCCCCCTTCCATGATGAAGTCTTGTTTTACTTTGTTTTGGCAAATCTGCACTTAGCTCATGAAACATGCCCCATGCTCCTTTTTTGGAATTTTATACATGGAGTACACTAAACTTTTTCTTTCTGTGATGTCCATCACATCTTCTGCTCTGTTTAGGCCTCAGGATGTCTGTTCCATCCCAAGTAATGGGATCATGGCCCATGAATGGGCTGGGCTGAGCTGGATGCCAGCTCCACTATCATTATATCTGTTTTGGTATAAAAGCTGTTTCATTACATGTTATCCCCAGTAGGTTCAAGATCCCAGCTGGCTAGGAGTGTGATCCAGAATGCCATCTTTTTCTTTCAAGGTAAAAAGTGTTTCTTCAGCTTTTTCCTGCTGTAAAACTCTGAAGTTTTGAGATCCCTGCTTTATAAGGGAACTGTTTGATGGGTAGAGCAGAGTGAGCAGCTGAAAGGATGGAACTGGACAGGCAGAAAAAACCTTCCTACCACTGAAAAGCAAAATTACTTCTTGCTGCTAGTTTTGTTGGTGGTGGTTTTGTTTTTTGAGGTTTTTGGGGGGGTATTTTGGGGGGTTTTTGTGGGGTCTTTTTTGTTCTTTTTTTTACCCCCAGCTGATCTATATAGAGTTGGTTGACTGCTTGTCTTTTATCCCTACCTTCAGATTAAATAGGACATTTTCCTTTGGCTCAAGTTAAGCTTTTGTGGTACTGTGGAGGTCTCCTGAATATTGCCAAGTGCCTGTGCTGAAGCAGACATGTCACTGATTTGTACAGGATCTCTGTGCTTCAGGCATGCTGGCAGCATGTGCTCTCACAAAGGGCACCTCGGAAACATACTCTAAATATGTAATAACTTGAGCATAAAAGAATCCAGAGGAGTTTGGGGGTGTCAGAATTGAAAATCAGCTTTGGAAGGTTTTACAGGGATGGGAATTGTTCTTGAACTTCAAAAAGCTAGAATTGCAAAGTTTCTTTTTTTTTTTTAATGTACATTTTCACTACTCTTTTGAAGATATTTTTAAATTCTCCCCTTGCCTCCTTTCTGCCTTCACAAATCTTCACTCTCTGTGTTAAAAATTTAAATGGATCTGTCGTTTTCCACTATTTCAATCTCTAGGTGCTAAGGAACCTTGATAAGACTTGCTGTTCATTGAGCCAGTGTCTCTGAACTGTAGACAGTTCATCTTTAAAGGTGACTTGAGAATGACCTGAAAGTGCTGGTCGTTAGAGAAGCAGTTTTGCTCAGTCACTGGTTGAGTGCATGATTGTCCTCACATGCAAGTGGGAACACTGAGGGCAAAGTTGCTTTTCACAGCATGAAGAAGCTGCAGACCTTTCTTGCTGTTGTCTGAATCTGCAGCATTCCCAGTAAGACTTTTCTTGTTCCTGTAGAAGGAGTAGTAAGGGTCTGTGGATTTATTCTGCTTCTTTTTTCTCACCAGTGATGCTCCAACTCTTTATTGGTGAAAAGGATTTGAAGAATCACCTCTTCAAGTGGTACAAATGTTGCCAGCAGTTTTTCAACACAAAATTGCCAGTGTTGCTGAGTCCTGTCAGTAGCAGTTGCAATTGGTGCAGGCAATGAAATGTTTGTAAATCTAATTTCTCTAACTTCCTTTCCCAGTAAGATAAAAATCAATTGTTTCTATTACTGCTGAAAAGACAGAATCCTGCAAGGTGGTGTTGGTTTAAAAAATAAATACCTGAGGATCTAGCACTTTCTGCTGCCTTTATTACCCAGGTGTCACTTCCGCTTAATCATGGAGTTAGTGTTGCAGAACTGTCCAAAATGTTCAGTAATGTGCAGTAATCAGATCTAGGAAGTTTCAAAAGTGAGTTCTGCTAACGTTATGGTAAGTTTGTGTCTGTTCTCCAACTCCTGAACTAGTCCAAATGCTTTGTTTAATGGAAACATTTCAATGGCAGCATCTCTGCAATTTTGGCAGCAGGTGACAGCCCCAGGCATGTTTTAATTAGCACCCTTTTCAAATTGTGAGCTAAGTTAGTCAAGTATTAAATAATCTTCCCCAAATGATATTTGCTAATTGTACTTTGAACCTTGCATCTGTCTTAAAGTGAAGACGCACTGCTATCCTGGTAGTGCTATTTACTGAATTGTGTATCTTCTAGCAAATTCATGGCACATAATCTGAATGATGTTTGCGTTATCTTTATAAAATGCATTTGTAAAGCACCTGCCAGCCATTTGGTAATGGCATTTGTAATATTACAGTTTTTGAGTGTAGTCAACAGCACTTTTCCTTGTTGTCTGCAACAGAGAACTTGATCTCATATGTATTTCATGAATATAAATCATTAATTTTCATTATCCTGAGTTTATGTGGCTGCAGTAAAGATGCCTGCTCTGAGCCTGTAAGAGTTGTAATCCTGATTAGAACCTAATGTTGAGTCAAGCCATGAAATTGTCATTACAAGGCATTATTGTCCTCATCTTGGGAATTATTCTGGAATGTAGTATTTTATTCTTCTGCATAAAAATAAACATGTAGGAACATAAGACCGCAAAATAATAATAATCCACATGTTATGTAACAGTGTTGTTGATAAACATCACACCTGAGAGATTTTTCTGGGCTAAGGAGGCTATAAGTAGTTTCTTCACACTTTTACCCATGGCAAGCACAAGCAGAGCATGCTCATAACTGTTCAACCGCAGCTCACCTATGAACATCCTTTCTGCAAGCATTCCTTTAGGACTTTGTCCTCACTCAACCCTAAGCCTGACTTTCACCTTAAAAGAATAGCCTGCCCTTAACTACCCTCAATTAATTTGTGAGAATTCCTGTGCTTAGGAAAAAAACTTGTGTAGTACATCCTACCTGTAGGAGCAGGAGAAGGAGGTGTTACTCTGTGTTTCCCTGCAGCAACGAAGCAAGGGAATATTCAGGTGTGATGTGTAATGTAAATAGGGGGGGAAAAATGTAGTGTGGTGGTGTAAGAGACCTGAACTGAAGGGAAAGATGAGCCGAGGAGTCAGAGAGTAAGCAACATAAAGCAGGGAAGGAGTGGTTACATTGTCAAAGTACAGCAATTCTTTTTGTTTCTTTTTGGTTTGTTTTTTGCTTATTTGGGTTTTGGTGGTTTGCTTGTTTGTTTTTTATCTGCTGCTTCTTGCTGTTCTATATCAAGCCCCTTTGGCAATTAAATTGCAAAGCACAACATCCTTTGACTCGGGACAGAAGTGTATCAAACTAACTCCTCTGGTTATTTGGGTAGCTCAGTTGAAGGAAGTGGAAAGTCTCCAGGAGCCTGTTCTATCTTGGGTGCAGGATAAAGATTCCCAGTGGTTAGTATTCCAGCTTTGACTCTGGTATCTGCAGGGTCTGATCTGTACATTGCAGAGGTTCTTGTTATTCCTTTGGGGCTGCAGTCTGAATAAAGCCATAGTTAGGCTCCTACAAATAGTTTATAGGCATGAACCTGACAAACATACTGGCCACTGAACAAGATGTAATTAATTGTGAGTTAACCATTAAACTGATAAAATTATATTAAATGCTGAAAAATCTATGGCTTGCCTACTGCATAGATTGAAGGCTTTTAAAGACTGACAAATCTTTGTTATTGTCAGTTCAGTGTTATTGATACCTTTGGTCTTTAAAACACAGTTTCAATTACATAAGTTAGGATCTTTTATTGCATCAGGAGCTTATTAGTGCTAGTCTTACTGGTGGTCTGTATCTTGTCATAGATTGAGACAGATGATGCTAATAAAACTTCAGATTTTTAAAATACTTGAGAAATATGTTACCCAGAAAATACCCAAGATGCCTTTTTCTGTTCTTTTACCCTAGAGCAGTGAATGCCTCACTTCTCAGGGGTTGCAGCCTGAGAGGGAGCCAGTAGATATGAATTAAATCATCCAGTAAAGCTGTTCTAGATGGACAAGGAAATAGAATAGACCCTGAGAATTTGAGAGGACCTGAGTAATATGGGCTCTTCTATAGCTGTCTTAGGCTCTGTGTCCTCTCTTACAGGAAGGGATAAAGAATCACAGTTGGAATCACTTGCAGATTTCATGTGACTAGCAATGTACTCTGGAAATAAATGACAAATACCAATTTGTTCCAGTCTTGCAATTATTAAGACACTGACAAATTATAATATGAGTTGAGCTGGCCTTCCTTTTAGACTGAAACAGTGTAAGATTAAAGGTTTTATATATAACTCCTGCCTTTTCTGTGAAGTGAACCTTATTTATGTCATTTTTAAACATCTGTGATTCTGCTCTGAGTGCTCTTTCTATAGGCAAGCACTGAGCCAGCCAGTCTTTGTTGGCTGCAATAACAAGGCCAGTCCTTTTGATCTGAAATGTGCACCCACCCAGCATGCAGCTGAAAGAGAGGGGGATGATGTGCTTCCCCCTCAGTTCCTCTTAATTTCTTGGAGCATTTTTGCTTTCTATTCTAAGAGCTCCCAGGACCCCATGTTATTCCTAGGTGTTAGATCTTGGCTGAGCCTCCTGTCTGCAGTTAAGTAGTCCTGTGGCTTTGGCCTATCTTACTAATAGTCCTCAAGCATTGTGTATATTTTTCTTATTAGATAGCCTTTATTAAATCACTTACAGTAGTGTCCATGTTGGTTTCACACTCTCTGTCAGGCCTTGAATGTAGCATAGAATGCAGAGGTTCTTCAGTCTTCTCTAGCTCTTAATTACCTCTGCAAGTTGTTTAGCAGGATGGTCTTTACTTGTCCATCCCTAGACTTCTGAGCTTTTTTGGAGTTGCTTGAAATCATAGAACCTTCATTAAATATCCCACTCAGGTCCTTGAAATTGTTCATAGAGTGAAGGTTTTTTTATTCAATTCCTTAACCCCAAACCTTAGGTGGAAATGCTACCCTGCTATCCACAGCTAGCCGCATTTTCAAAATCCAACTTCTGGCTATCTCCAGCTCCAGTGTTGTCCCAGCCAGCCTTGGGAGCCAGAGCCTTGGAAGGGACAGACAATCTCAGAGTGTCTGACACTCCAAGGTCTAAGAGCACATAGGCTACCTGGAGGTAAATTTATCAGCTCCTGTGCACCTTTAAGTTTTGCTTCTCCTAATGGGTCCTCAGGGTAGCAAACCATCTGTGCTGTTTCTCTCAGGACTTTTCTCTGAAAATTTGAAGTTTACAAGATGTTACTTTTTAAAGGTCATCTAGCAATGCTGATTCCTTGATTCTGGTGATAGGTTGCCTGTGCCAAGCTAAAACCGTGATCCTGGGAAAGCTTTGTGGGTGCAGCTTTTATTACTTCCAAGTATTGATGGGGGAGTGTGTGTTTTAGGGTAGAAAGTCAACTATTGCTCCTATTCTTTGAAAGGCTCTCTGGTTACACCACACACACATACCTGGAGTTCTTCCAGTGTGCCACAAGTAGAGAAAACCTTCCCATTGATATTCTTTAGCAACAGTAAGATCTCAATGACATTTGGCACCAGGTCCATCCTGTACAACTTAGTGTTCACATGACTCTGGGACGAGCAGGACCGTTCTGGTGGCTACTGGATTCTGGCTTCTTTGACACCAGCCCACAGCTTTGGGGTGTGTGGATAGAGCTGCACATTTGTAAAATGTTCTCACCATTATCTCTCCCAGTAATGCTTATTTCTAGGAGACTGGCTGTCAGTATATCCCAAGGAATGGACAGAGTGGCTCAAGGTTTGGATGCCCAGCCTTCAAATTTCCAACACTTTCTCCAGTCTCTGTTGCTGATTGTTTTTGCAGGTACTCCTTTCAGAAAAGCCTGAGATTGTACTGTAATTTGGGAGATGAGGACAGGTTCTTCTGCTCTGCGTAAGCTGTGCTAGAGGAGTTAGTTCTTTTTACTAAAGGATATAAAACATGGGGAGTGGAGTTACATTGCAAACTGTAAGAATTAGACTGTGTGCTTTTGAAAATGTACATTTAGGCTCACATCCCTGGTGGCAGGGATTACATTTTCACAAAGTGTTTCACAAGATATTTCTAAGTTTCACTCACTGCACTCTGAGGGAAGAATTTTCTCGTAACATGTAATCTAAATCACTCATTTAGTTTATAACCATTCTTCCTTGTCCTTTTATTATCTGCCCATGCAAAGACTTGTTCTCCCTATTTTTTGTATGTCCCTTTTAAGTATTGAAAGCCTGCATTGAGGTGTCCCCAGAGCCTTCTCTTCTCCACGCTGAGCAACCCCAGCTCTCTCAGCCTGTCTTCACAGCAGAGATGCTTCAGCCCTCAGATCATTTTGGTGTATTAGCCATGTCTCCCAGTGTTGTGTCACCAACTGTGTCAGGTGTTTGGATTTCAAGAACTATTGCTTTTTCACTGATCAAGGCCATTTCCAGACACTGGAAAAAACAGTTGGAGTAATTTGGCTGCCCCAAGGCAAGTGTGCATGTTTCTTTTGCCAGCCAGGTCAGGGTGGCTACTGTATGATATGAGCCCTCTCAGGAGGTGCCTGCAGGTCTGGCTCAGTGTCCCAGGACATCCCTTTCTGGATATGACTGTCAGTGTGTCTGTGGCACTTCTGAATTGCCCAGAGGTGATACATCCTAAGGCACAATGTGAAAGGGCACCTGTCTTTCTGTGAATGTTAAATGTGAGGACCAGGAATGTGGAAGACAGAAAATATAAACAACTTTTGAAATTGTTCAGAGTCATGTAAGATTTACATTCAGAAAACTGAAGGTTTCTACTCTCATATGCATCTCATTCTACAAAAATTAAACAGAATTATATTCTTTTAGATTTTAAAATATTTAGGTTACTGCAGCTTTATTGCCTTTTGTACCATTGTTTGGAAACTGGTTTTGTTTGTTTACATCTAACTTCAGATTGTTTTGCAGTACTGTGTTTCACTGTGGCAGCAAATGTTGGTGACATTTTATAGACCATAAATAACATCTGTGAGCTGTGAAATCGTAATTCTGTCAGGGGATCTTTCTTACAGTTTGTCAAAATAAGAGAGTGAATTTTGAGTGACAAATGTGTATGTATTTCCCAGAAGTTTGTTTCAAGCATTGCTGGGTACCCGCTGTTTTCATGGAGCTAAATACCATGACCTGGAGAGGCTGCAACAACAAACTCGAAGGTGACCTAACGTGCACAATTTGTCCATCTGAGAGGATGCAGCAAACCTTGAGTGGGAAGAGCCAAGAGTTTCACATATCTACTATGATGAACTTTTTTTTTTTTAATTGCTGTCTCAGGGAAAAACTGATCAACTCACATTGTTGCCTAAAAAATCTGGCCCAAAAACTGAGGCCAGTCAGCAGTAAGGGAATAAAAGGTGGGTATTTATTTGAAGGGCCTTCAAAGGTACATTTAGGGCAGACAAAGCCCCCACCTTGGGGCATCACCCAAAATGGACGATGAGTCACGAGTTCTCCACACCTTTATAGGTTTGGTCCATTTGCATATCAGCATAAATTCACCAATTCAAACTTTTCAATTTCCCCCTAGCTCGCTTCCCCCCCTGCCCCCCTTTAGAAGCTTGGGCCTGTCCTTGAAGGGTGAGTCCAGAGAGACACTGTTTTGTCTATAGAGAAAGCATAGACTCCAGGCCATACAGAATCTGAAAAACCTAAGGCAACAACATGGTTCAAAATAGGTTCAAAGAATGTTAAGTAAACTTTCCAGCCTGACCATTCTCGAACCTCTCTGGCGGTCACTCTCCCAAGGCCAGAGACTTTCACTGCTGAGACCAAAGCCCCTTCACAGTGGGTGGCTCCAGTGGGACACTCACTTGACTGCCCACAACTCCCACTCGCACGGTCAGAGCAGGTTCCCCAGGTTTCCCATGGAAGAGTCTCAGAAGTCTCGTTCCACAGAGCCATTTATTCAGAGCGCAGTAACACAAACAGCCCGAGCTGGTGCCTCCGAGGAGGATCCCCATCAAAGGAGCCCCGGCCTTTGATCCCATCACGTCTCTTCCTCCCGAGTCTCTCAGTGTCCCTTGGCCAGCTGTGCCACGGGCCTTTGTGCCCTTTGTTATGCAAAGGGAGCAGCTCACGGCCTCTTGTCTCTCTGGGCTCCCACCAGAGCTCAATCTGCATCTCCAACCGCAGCCTGCAAACCGGGCTACCTGCACCAGGGGCGTTCCTCAACAAAGGGGCCTATGGATTTATTAATGGCAAGTAAGTGGCAATCTGTGAACGAAACTTCTGGGATCAATATGCAACAAGTAAACTCCAATACCACATGCAAGACGTTAATAAACAGCCACGGGTTTCTAAGCACTTCTCTGTAGCTCATTCCAAAGCCATGCATGAACAGATATTCACAGTAACCCCTGGCACTGTTTCCTGTGCTGGGACACAGCAGTGCAAAGGGGTTACACACGAGGAACCTCTGACTTCGCTGAGGTCTGTCCTCTACAGACAATGAAGGCATCTCATCTTTTCTTCTTGCAGACATACTCTTTTCTTTTGCCTGGACTTTGTGGCAGTTGGGGTCTTCCAGCTTTGGTCCAACATTTTTGGAGATGCTTGCCTGCATATATACATGTATATTTCAAGTTTTCATTGATTTATCAGCGCATGATGTACATAAGAATTTTTGAAAGTACTCAGCGGGCAGACAGGGTGTCTGTCAGCCTTTCTTGGAGTCAACAAAGCAACAGGAGCAAAATCAACTTTGAAACCTGTTTTAATCTTGTCAATTTTCATTGTAATCACTTGTCATAAAATTTTTTGAATCAGTGAAAAATTTACTACTTATTTTTAAAAATACCTTAATTAAAAATATGCACAGTAATTTTTAATAAATATGTATAACAGGGAAACCAAGAAGAGATAAAGAAATCTTCCCATACGAACGAATATTCAGGTGTTGCTGAAAAATCTGTTTACATCTTGCCTTTATCAAAAAGGTGGACTGGTAAGAAGGTATTTAATTTCCTTTTATGCACCTTTTCAACATGTCAACCTTTTCAACAGGTTTAAAATCCGAGTGTTGTGTGTTGTAGCCGCAGAATGTGAATGGTGCCGGGAGTCCTTTCCCTCGCTAGATGGCACCGCTGCCCTCAGAACGGGCTCCTCCCTGGGCTGCATTTTTGGGTGAAAAGTTTCCAAACAGGACGCTAGGTTTCTCCGGGTTCACTGTGCTCTGTTTGAGTCCTGTAGATGTGGCAGGTTAAACAGATGCCTGTTGCTTCAGTGTTAATTCCTGAGCCTATCTGGACTGCTCATTTTTGCCCTGGGTTTGCCGGTTTTTATTACCCACACACTGAACGATACTGCAGAGACTGTGCAAACCCAGTTGTAAGTTGGCTTGTCAGCACAGCTAGAAAGGGTGGTTCAAGAACTGAAATAAAAGTAATGTAATCTCCAGTCCACGTGGTTTGAGGGGGTTTTTTTTTTCAAATTTGTAAGATATATGGATTTCGGAATTAACTCAGAGGAGTGACCTGAAAGAATAAACATTGTCTTTGCTGCAGTGGGGCAGAGACTGGGAGAAAGGAAAAGAAGAAAAGAATTTGAGCCCCAAAACTGCTCTGGAGGAAGGGTTAAGCCCTGGGGCAAGCACAAAACAACCAAAATGTCCACTGAGGCCACCTGCAAACACCTTTTGGGACTCCTCTGAATCGGAGTGGTTCTCAGGGCTGTGATTTGTTGTCTGACCTGATGAAAAAACAAAGGAGAAATGTTCATTGAAGAGCTGAGATCAGTTTGGAGTCATCTGCAAGTGCTCTTTACTTTAAAGTAAAATTCTGAAAGTACACACAGAATTGGTACTTCTTTTAAAATGTGTTTTTTTGAGCAAATATTTGTACCATTTGTAGCATTTTGACTCACATACAAGCTCACACATGAGACTGTCCAAAAAGATTCCCAGTTGTTGAGGTTCAGTTCTTGGACAGGTTCAATTTCTTTCTATCTGTGTACATATTTGACACTCTTGATAGCTCCTTATCCAGGAGAATGAGGGGCTTGGGGGTTAAACAGAAGTCAGGAATCATTGCTGAAGGTAAGCAGTGGGCATTCAATGGGGAATTAAAAATGACAAAGTGAATTCATGGTGTGCAGACAAAATGAATTGTGTATTGCTTCTGACATATGGTAGTTTGAGTGTATCACTGTCAGAATTGTTTGAGGTCTCAAAAGGATTCCTGATTGTCCAGCCTGCTCTCTGCAGGAGAGGACATCCTGATGTCAGCAAGTCCTTTTACAAGCGCTGTCTTTCAGCTACCTGGGGTATATGTACTGTGTTGGTGGCTTGACATTCAAACTTTAGATTTGTTGCTTAAAGTGCCTGTTGCATAGTTGGTTGTTGAGACCTGCAGCCACTAAAAAGCTAAACAGCAGGATCTGAGGATTTTAGGGTAAAATCAAATCAAATAATGGGATAGTTATAAAATAGTTAAAATTCATGTGTTGTAAACATTTTTTTGGCTGTCTTTATTTATTTAAATTCTGAGCTTTTAGTCAAAATGGCTTGTCTTTTCAGACTTCTCCACTGTGAGTGCTGGGAGCATCTAACTCCAATTATTTTGAGGATTAATGATTTAAGGGATTAAAAGGATATGATACTCCAAGTAGGGTAAAACTGACTGAAATTATTTTGCATTATATGTGTAGCAGCCCAAATTAAAACCAAGGGAATATTCAGATTCACAAATACACATGGGGAGCAGAACCTCTGGTGTAATTGCTGCTGTTGCTTGTTCCTTGTGGCAGGAGGCTCGTTCAGGTGGTGATTATTAGCAGGAGGAGTATTTGAAGAAGGAGGAAGGGTAAGGCTGTTTTTAAGTGGAGAAAGAAATGAGGGGTTCTTGGGTTGGATAGAAGCTTCTGAAGCTGTTTGGCTGCTGAAGGAATAGACAGGAACTGCTGGAGTAATTGGGTAAAGTACTCCTGTTGGCGCATTTCAAGAGTACTGTTGGAAGAAATCTTATGTGACTTGTTTTCTTCTGTATTTCTGAGTGGTAAGGAGCTTATTTAGAATGTTTTGTGTTTTACAGAAAGTTGTTCTTCTCTTTCTATACTTAGCAAGCAAGGAGGTGGGGAGCTTCCTAAAAAAGTAGAGACAGAGAAAATGCATGGAAATCATGCTGTGCAGCCTTGTTTTTGTCTCACACTTCTGCCTGGTAAATGATTACAATGAGCTCCCTAGCATGCACCATCCAGACACATCTCTGTGCCTTTGGGGGCCCCCTGGTGCAGTGTGGACATCAATCCAATCAAAGCTGCCTTGGAAGGTGGAGGCAAGAGAATACTGCCCATTATCTTCTTTCCAGCTGCCCTCAATACTCTCTCTCAAATACTGCTTTTATATTCAGGTTCTCTATTCCAGGTGGTCTGCAGCTCAGGTACAAAATATCTCTTAGCTGGAAGGTACTAGATTTTGGGGTGTGAATATGGTACCTGAGAAATGCTGTATTCATTTGGGCCTGGGCACCTTAGTAGAGCAGAAGACATCCTAGTTTGATGATCAGGGCCAGAGAGTAATCCCTGTTTTTGCTTTCTTAGACAATCATTTCAAGGCAATGAATCATAATCACTAGCAGCCTGTGATCTATTATCAGTCTGGTATGTAGAAGAACCCTTTTATTTTTACCTTGTATTTCATAATAGATACAGTTTGACATTTATCTTATAATTTTAAAAGGACAGAAGAAAGCAGATACCTGGCCAACGACACAGATTCTCCTTGTTCTTATGTTTGTAAAGAAGAGGTAGCTTCCTTGACACCTACTCCCTACATGGGGGTTATCGTTTTACATACTAAACTTGGGTGCTCAGTGGGTGGGATGAGTGAGACCATGAGGGAGCACTGCAAAAACAGATTTGCACGTGGCTAGGGCAGGGATATGTGCCTGTGGGTGTCAGCAGAGTCCAGCACAGAGCAGGGGATGTGCCCATCAGGAGCAGTGCTGTGGGGTGTCACTGCAGAACAGCCATGGGTTGTGGCTGCACTTGGCCCCAAGCAGCCGTAAGGAAAATGTATTATAGGGTTGCTACAAAAAATTCCATTGCTGCCTTGATGTTACTCATTGTTAGTCAGGATGCCAGATTGTGATGTGGCTTTGTGGGCCATGCAGATGGAGTTAGCCCAAATGAAAGACCACCTTCAGAGAGAAATACACAAAAGTTGGTTTTTAGGGTTTGGTAGAAATTTGCATTACTTATATCCTCTGATGAAACCTGTGGCCTGACTAAAAAGGATAGGGGAAAGTATGTAATATTCACTGTCAAATCATCCTTATTACGTGCAAATAGTAAAGCACCACTTCTGATTTTTCTTTTTGTAGTTGTGGTACTGTGTCTCTCTCTAGAGAGGGAACAAAGAGTGCTGAAGCAGTGTTGAGTTAAACATTTCATATGGAAGGAAATGAAAACGCAAGATAACTATAAGAGTAATACTGTGGTACTAGCTGTTGTACAGAGGACAGTAATTTAGAATTATTAAGAGTATTATTAGAATTATTTGGAAGAATAAGAATAGAATAGTTACAATGTTCACAGGAACTTCTCAGATTATATGAAGTCCTTTTGCTTCAGTCTGAATTGCTGTTGCACCAGAATGAGGATTAAGAGAATGGTCTCTGCCTCTTCCTGCCTGTAGGATAAAAATAAGCAAATTCTCTTGTATATGCATATCTTGAGAGGTTGTAGGGTGTCAGTTTTCTCAAGTGACCTGTAAGTTCCCACCATACCCTAAGCAATCAGTGAATCAGAATTTCCCTGACTAACTGAGGGCAAAATTTGAGGAGCAACTTAGTCAGGGCACATATTCAAGACTTTCACAGACCTGGTAATGTTGCACAGCTTACACGTACATCTTACTAAGAAAATCTCTCCTTTCTTCCCCCACTCCCCTTTCTGCTTCCACTCATGAGCTCTAATGCTGCTGTGGTTAACAGCTCGTCTTGGGGAAAACCCCTCATTGATCAAACTACAACTTTCCACACATTTGAATTTCCAGTAAACCAAAGGGGATTTATTTCTTCAGCTTTACAGGGTCAAATGAAACAGCTGTAGTCAATCCTACCCACATAACAGAGGTTTTGCAAACCTTGGGAGCTGTCAAACTGAACTGCCAGGAGTGTGGTCTGGCTGGATATAAACTGCTCCTTTTTAGGTTATGCCTTTGTTTGGGAGATTCTTATCATTTCTGATCTGTGCTTTGTCAGGTCTCACAGGCTGCGTGATGCAGGCAGTGATAATGCAGCATCTCAGACTGACAGTAATATGTCTGTGAGGGAAAAATGAAAGGTGACCCCTGAGGAAAAGGATTATCCCATAATCCTGCTAAGGCAATGGAGAGTCTCTGTTAAACCAGCTGTGCTCCTTGGCAGTGCTGACTTTTCTGGAGGGTCTGCAGGATGCCTGCCCAGCATCTCTCTCATGGCACAGCAGAGCCTGGGCCTCGGTACAGATGCTGCTGTGAGAGCAGAGATCACACTTCTGAGCTTCTGACCACTTTGGCTGACTCTGCTTTATAGTAGCTATAAAATCACAGTTCCAACTGTGATGTGTAATCTCAGATGCGGGCAGGATTTATCACGGAAACATTTGGATTTTGGCTGCTTTGCTGAATAATAGCTCATGTTGTGAGAGATAAAGTTGCATCAGAAACCAACAGTTGGTTGGCTTACCACTGGAAAATGTAAACTAATACTGTCAGTATAAGAAATAGGACATCACCAAGAAGTCATGACTTCTATACACTGTTAAAGTAGATCTGAATTATTGACTCTATCAATAGTTGAAATACCAAATGTAGATAATATTTCCCCAGCACAAAAGGGGGAAAATAACTATTAGATTCTTTAGTATCGTTTCTTCCAATGTTGATTTGATATCTTCTATCGCCTTTCTGTACTGAGACATCAAAACTTGGGTAGATTAAAATATTAATCATACTGAATTTTAATTCTACCCAGTGTAGAATTAATCTAGAATACTTCTGTGTTTTTGACATAGAGGAGAATGAATTATTGAGCCAGCCTGTCCAGCCACAGGCATGTAAATTACTCACACGAGGGTGAGAGCCTAGGAGTGAGAGCATGCCAAGAAGTCTTTTCTCCCATAAAGTATGTCAGATTTACACAAATTCTCTGTGTGCTAAACACTTTCCCTCCTATTACTTGTTCTATCTGCTGTAAATAAGAAGATGATTTTAAGTGAGGATTCTATGAAAGGCTGAGGAAAAGGAGAGACCTTTCATATTCCTCCACAGGATCCTCAGGCAGAAGTTTGGTGCCACCTCTTGGAGAGACTTTTTTTTCCACTTCCTCATTTCCTAGGCTTTCAACTTGTTCAGCATCATTTTGTACCAGAGAGGATGGACAACCAGAGTGCCACATTTAAGGATAATTAAATAGGCCCCTGGTCTAACTTGTGGGTTCCTCTAGATAATGAAAAATGAAAGTTTTGTTAAATGTAAAGGATTTTCACTCTAAGAAAACTTAATAGATTTTTAATTGAGACCTGGTAATTCTTTGGAAATTTCTGTCTTAAGATAGGAAAGTCATAGCAGGCATGTCCCAGCTAGTTCTTTGGCAGATAATTTTTTTTTGTTTGGTTGGTTTTCTGGTTGTTGTTGTTTTGTTTTGGTTGGGGTTTTTTATTTTGTTTTTTGTTTTGTTTTCCACCCAGACAACAGTAACTGTAATGCATGGCAGATTTCAGGGCACACTGTTCTCTTCATGATGAATAATTTATGTAGCCTCCTAACTTTATAAGGCAGCATCTCTGTGTCAAGCAGCATAATATAGCTCTGCATCACACCCCAGGACAAAAACACTGTACTGTCTTGAAAGCAGAAGGGAACGTTGAGTAGGTAGGACATCCTAATCTATAAATGCAATAGAGCAAAGGAATCTCTGTTCCTGCTACCTTAGCAGTGGGGGTTTTAATCATTGCAGTGACAGGAGTTAGACAGACTTTGGATTAAACAGTAAGGGGAGAAAATGCCTAATAATAAGGAAAATTGATCCCAAGCCGTGTGGACGCTCTACTATAGCAGAGGCATTAAATAGGTTAGATGAAATGTCAGGTGTAATCATGCACTGAGTATGATGTAATCCAAGAGGATGACCCAAGCTCACTCTCTCTTCATGGTCTCATTACCCAGGGTCCTATTGTGGACCTGTGCTTTTACCACATCCACTGATTTCTTGATTTTGTGCAAGGTTTTGTCATTACCATCTGTTTTTTGGTGCTTTGGGTTTGGATATAGTAAAAACATCATGGGCAAGGACAATGTGTTCTATAAAATGCGTGTGCATTGTCTTGTGTGGCCCTTGCAGGAGAAAACTTTTTCAACCTTCGTCGTGAGATACCAGTTGCCCTGGTACAGGACATCCTTTGGTGAGCTGAAGGGATGTGTAAGTTGGGAAAGGCCCACAAGCAGCATTTGAGACACTCTTTTAGTTGGAGATAAATAAATGTTAAGGTAGATCCTGGATATCTACTAAGTTTTCTACACTGAGTATTGTTTTGCTGGAAATGCAAAATGTTTTACTGCAACTGCACAGTGACAAAAACCTAATGAAAGTGGTGAGTGTCACAGTACAAGAGAACATCCAGCAGGGTGGAAGATGAGACAATACTGCTTGAGGAGAGGTAACAACAAGTAGTTTCAGTGGTGTGGAATGTGTAGGTGAATGCCAGCAGAGGATTGCATTACTCTTTGTCTTGTGTTTCCAGCTGATGGGTCAATATTGGTCAGACCAGTGACTTTAGGGATGTACATGTTTACCCACAGGAATTGCTGTCCTAAATTAATTTGACAGTGGTCATTGAAATTACCTGCTTGAAAAATACAAACTGCTGAAACAAGAGGTGGTGACAGGAAAACCTGAGAGGTGAGCTTTCTCTGAATATATATGCCTAAAATGTCTGAAAACATTCAAATAACCACGGGAAAAATTGTTGCAAGATTTCTACAGATGCTTCCTTGCTGTTATGGGAAAGTTGTTAATCTTAAAACCTCTGAAAAAGATGCATATTTGTTGTTTCAGCATAATTTTGTATTTCTGTGTGGGAAGGAAGGTAGAGGATTAAATAACTTTGCTGGAGGCAATTAAAACAAAGGAAAGAAACCACCACGAACACCAAATAAGGAGAAAAATCTGTAAAGTTTCAGTGAAGTCAGACAGAGTTGGAGAAAGAAATCTCGGTGAAGCATTAAATCTGCTTTTGTCCCTCTAGTTTACAGCGACACCAGCTGCACCACACGTAGTGTAGTGTACTGCTTGGGGTGCTGTGTGCCACTGTGTGGCTCTTGCCTTGGTGAATGCTGAGAGGCGATGGATGTGATTCCTGCACTAGCCTTATCTCTCTCTCTAACCTCTAGCCAGCGTGTTTTCTCACTCAGGAAAACAGACAGCTCACAAGAAGACTGTTCTCTAGTTGGTTCCTGCCAGGAGATAGTCACACCAGGTGGGAGATAACAGCAGTGAGCTGGCTGGGGGCAGAGTGTTGCTCAGGAGTAGACAACACTCTCCATTTTACCACAGTTTTGATCTGACTCAGCTCTGCTCTGCTCTGCTCTGCCTTGCCCTGAATTCTTTAGCGACCTCTGGGATAGCCATTTGTTTGTCTTGAGAAACAGGAGGGATTATTCTTTAAATTTTTTGGTCACTCTGATGCCTTGTAACTTCCCAGAAAAGGCAATCAATTATTACATTAGCAATGAAACAAGCTCAAGTAAAAAAAAAAAAAAAAAAAAAGAAAAAACCACCAAGCCCTTGTAAGCTTTTATTAAACACTCATTGTCTGCATCCAATGTTCCCACATTGAGTGTGACCACACTGGCAGGAAATCTGCCTGTGAGGCCACTCCAGCCGTGGCTGAGAAATAAATCCAGTGCCAGAAGGAGGAGAGAGGCAGAGAGCCCTGTTCACAGCAGAAAACTTCACACATTGTCTGTAAAGGGATGCCCTTTTGTGGGCTCTTTCTATTGAATGCCAAAAAAAAAGTGGTAGCAGCACTGACTGGCATTTTTGGGGGAGCAGGGGATTTTGTTTTTACTTACAGAACTACACAGTGCTGCAATAAGAGATAGATTCAACAACTGATTTTATTTCCTGGTGTCCTATGTGTTTATTGTGCCTCATCCAGCAGCTGCAATGTTATTTGCAGGTTCCATAGGATTCTACTAATCCTGAATAATTCACTCATGGTGGCTCTAATATTTTTGCATTCATCTTTGCAACAGTGCTGTGAGGTACTGAAGACCCAGGCTCTGTAAATGACCATCATCCCCTTTTTTGTGTGTTTTTTTCCTATTCAAGTTTGAAACTCTGCTTTTGTGTTTCCTACCTTTTTTCCAACTTTAGACTCCGCTGTGTAGCCAAAGGGATATGCCTTTAAATATACTTTGAGAATGACCTTCCTTTCTGTGAGAATGGCTTTGTTTTCTGGGAAGTGTCTGCTTATCCAGTTATGCTTTTAAATTATTTTCTGCATTAAACCTACACCTGGGTAGTTTTCCTAACTGTTACCAACTCAAGCTAAGCCTGGGATTTTCTCTTCAATACACTTTGTTTCTGTCTTAGGCCAGTGCAAGTCATACCTTTGGACCTCGATACACTAATTTTCTGAAGTCTAGAAGATTTTTCATAGCTGTACTGATTCAGCACTGCTTTTATGAGCTGTGATAAATAAACACATCAGAATGGCCAGGTGTATTGCTTATTTGTGTATATAGAACAGAAGTATTCTGTTAAAGGTCTTTCTCCTGCATGGGACCCTGTGGATGGGCCAGCACCATGTTCCCTCTGCTAGGCAATGCAAATCAGAGCTGCTTCTGTAGGCTTGAAAAGATTAGATGATATTTCCATATTACAAGAGAGAAAATGCAAATATGCATTAAGAGATTCAGTGTCAGGGCTTCATAATAGGAGTTCTTGGTGGTTTGTCATCTTACATGCCCTTTAGATTAAAGGTAAGGGCTAAAAATGAATGTGACCTTTTCCTTCTCTGATCTAGATCTGTGCCTATATAGGGAATGTGCATGTGCCTGGAATGAAAACAGCTTACTTCTGGAAGAGCATGGTAAAACTATGGTGCTAGAGAGGCTCTGAGAAATCTTAAACTCAGGCTTGAATCCAATCTGCAGTTTCTCAGGATCCATGAAGCTCACAGCTTGACAGTAAAATGCTGCAGCTTATGTAAACACAAAAATGTCTCATTGGCAGGTGTTGCAGCTCACAAGTGGATATATATAACCTCTCCTTGTGAGTCAAACAGGACCCTTTGAACCTTTTCTAAAGTCAAACCTTTAGAACTGTGTTGCTGTTTAATTCTTGTGTAGTTGTATGGGAGTTTCATTATCTGAACTTTTCTTTTTCATCAGGTGAACCGTAGACTGCCTTGCTCTCAGCATGCCCTGTTAGACCACAGGAGCAGAAGTACTTGCTCCCAAAAGAGGTTGCTGATACTGATACTCTAAGGGCCTCACAATCTCTATGTTTATATGCCAAAGTAGGGTCTACAACTCTTAGTGGTAGCTGCACAGTAGTGACTAATAGCAGTAGCACCAGGAAAGCCCCACACATATGAGTTATTATGAAACGGGTTACAGTCCACCAAAGTGATTGCCTTGGAGCTTTCCTCTGACATCCACAGCAGTGTGGTACCCTGTCCTTCCCCTGCTCCACCCTACTGAGGAATTTAAGTCAATCTGGTTTCCTTCTAAAGTAGCACATGCCTGGGGCTGAGCCCAGACCCTACTGATACGTGCACATGCATGCTTTGATTTTGTTATGCTCTAGTCACGTTGGCAGCATCTCCTCAATTAGAAGTGATCAGCAGCAGGCATGACCAAGGAGGTTACATCTAGATGGCAGTGTTACTTCAGGAGAACATTAAAAGTCATCCCAGTTCTGCACGGACTGAGCCTGATTGACCTTATTTAGCAGGAGGAGAACATGCCAAGAACTTACCTTGTACAACCCGTTAGTAAGCCTCATGGTTTCTTGAACGTTAGAACAGTCATTTTGTGTCTTTACAAACCTGTTCCACCTGTCTGCAGCTTGTCAATATTTATCCTGTGGCTTAATAAATTCCCAGGCCTCATAAAAGGCATTGATTTGTTTTGCTTAACCATTTCTCTGACTGTTTGTCTCCTAGTGTAAATCACGGTGTGATATTAAACTACACCAGAGTTCAAACCCTAGACTCACAGTACTTCATTCATTATATATATATATGTGTATATATACATATATATATATATAGTATTTTCTTGCTAATACCTTAATAGGCCATTTAGGAAATGGCAAACATTGCTAAATACTTCTGTTTAATTTTTACTTCCCTCTAAAGTCTGTAAACCAATGATAGGTATTTCTTATTCTGAGAGTGTACAAATCCCTGCCAGATATTGTCTGCCTTCTGGTTTATGTTTTTAAAGAGCAAGTCTCATATTAACATCTGGAAAAGCCCCTGTGGGCACAGCTGTGCCATGCCGTTGCTATTCTGCTCAAGCACTGCAGAGCCCTTTGAAGTATTTCAGCAACATCTTACATTATTCTAAACCTCTAAACCAACCTATTCTAAACCAAGCTTGATGTGTACCTAGATTCAGATATGCAGATCTGCCATTGGGTTTTGAGTCCAGCATATGCCCACTCATGCTTTTTGAATGTGTGTGTTTTGGCTGTATTTTTGGTTCCATATTTCACCTAAAGCCAAAGCCACCCAGTCTTTGTTGTCAGGCTGTTGTTGTTCCACACCTATCTACTCCATGTCTTCCTTCAGGTGACGAGACAAGGCAAGCAGATCTTCACACCAAACCATGAAATCTTGTTTTTGCAGTACCTAGCCTTAGCATGAAATGCCCAAGAAAGATTGAATGAAGATACGTGTCTGGCAGAGTAAAAGTTATGATAACATAGGCAGCTGTTCAGAGTTGCAAAGATCAGGTAGAGCAGGTTCAGAGACTGTGTGTCTGTGCTGTGAGGTGCATATATAATACAAGGTTTGTCCTTGGCCACAGAAAGTGTTTTAGTGCTGTATTGTGCTTCTGTGGAAGAGGTGCTCTTTATAAAGGGTTTTAAAACCAGCGATGCTGCTGTGCTGTCCATTCTTGTCTGTGCAGCCAGGAGTTCCCCTCAAACTTGCTTTAGCTCACATTTTGTCACTTTTCAGGTCTAAATTCCACCACACACACACCCTTCCCCCAGCTTCTTCTGCCCAAACAGGATCGTTTTGATGAATAATTATTTACTGAATTTCATCCTTTTTGTTGGTTGTTTTCACTTGCCTCCAGAAAATGGACCTCAGGCTCATTTATCTCAGTAGAAAGTTTATCCATACCTACCCTACTGCTAGTATTTCAAAAACAGAGACCTTGCTCAGTTGTCATCTAAAGAGGAAAAGTCAAACCCTCAGCAGACTGCTTTCATTAATGTCAGTTTTATGTAACCAGTGCTAACTACAAAACTACCTAAGGGTATTTATGGAGATCTAGGAAAAGCCTGTGTATCACTTAGCTGTTTGGCATTCTCTGAAACAGCAAAATTATTTATCAGATGCTGTATCTTTATACATATATGAATGTGTGTGGTTTTGCTATGTCCTATGTCAAATTATAATATGTATTGATGTGTGTATTATCTGAGTGAAGATAAAACTCTGTTGATCAGCAGTGTTTTTCTTTTCAAATCTTGCTAAGATCGGGAAATTAAGAACTCCAAAATAAATAGCAGAGCTGTGTTCCCATGGGCCTCATTAGCTTCTTTAGCATGAAGACACAACCCTTTCCTCCTGATCCTTAAAGATAAACATGTCATGCCCCCAGAATGACAACAAAAGAGTTGGGGCTTTTACATAACATAACTCTTTTTTCTTTAATTGACCCCATGACGATTATGAAAATAAAACCTGCAAATGGAAACTCATATAATGAAAAGCATAACTAATATTCAGCAAATTCAATTTTTGTTTAAGCACTTACCAGAATTTGGAATTTTATTTTAAGATTTCTTTTCCTTTTCAAAACATCTTTCTGAAATGATTTCGAGTAAACCCAGGAAAACTTCCCCAATTTTTTAGGGTTTATTTCCCCCACTAGTACTGCGATTTTCTGTGAGCACTTCCCAAAAATCAGTTAAAGCATCCCTGACTTTCTGGAAACAAACTAAAACAAAATGCAAGCTGAAATGGGAAATGGACTCTGAGTTCACCACAAGTGCTGCTATTATCCCTGTGTCCAAAGTTGGAAAATATGCATTGTTTGTTTGCACAATGTTTTGAATAAAAGTAAGTATATTACTGGCCATAATAATAGTCCACAGTCATTAGAAGCCTTTTCTAGATATGTCTTTTCCAACATTCACTCACAAGCTTTAGGTAAACCAGGAATTCTCTCTGTCTAGTGGTTTCCAGTGACATGGGCATTGGTCTTTGGGAGTTACTGGAATGGATCTCTGGGCTGTACACAGGATTCCATGCTCCCTCCATAGCTCTAGGCATACAGAAAAGCTCAGTCCAATGTGAGACCTACAGACATAGTTGTGAAATTCTCCAGGCAAAGGTGTCTATTTTTTTATATATGTATACACACAGACATGATTTTTGTTAGATATATGTACATACATGTATATGGCACATAGCGCTGCTGCAGTGTGAATGCTATATATATATATAAAATTTTAACATATAGTTTAATATATTAATATATTTATTACATTAATAGTTTTGTTGCTTTATTACTATATTAATATTTCTATATTATGTGTGTTTTTATATATAGCATAGTAGTGCTAATTACCTCCACAAGTGAGAGCTGTTTCCATGTCTAGGCTGAGTTTGTCGGAAGTTGTGTTGGGTTTGGGGAAGGTGGATAGGTGTTAATGTGGTCTTTGGGGTTTTTTTCTTCACTTCAGAGGGTGACTGAGCAGCACTGATTCATGCTGTTGGATACAGTTATAAAACTTTTAAAGGTCAAGTCTTCAGTCAAAGTAGGTTTCTGTGTTTTCATCCCTGTAGCAAGAGAGTGAGATACTAATTCTCAATAAAAAAAAATCAAGAGACTGTCATCTGATAAAGAAGCCTAATTTACTTTTAATGACAAAATTTAAAAATCATCAAAGAATTCCTGGTTAATACAGCAGATACCATTTCATTTGCCTCAGCAGACAACACAAAATAGAACATTTGGATTTGAAGTTCATCCTGTTGACACACCATATCCCTGCTTTCTTTGCTGCTGGAACAGACCTGGCTGCTGCTTCTTTTCTGTGTTAGGTTGCAGGAACCAAGGAAGAGGCTGACACAGTTAACTCTGTCTGCAACACATTATCATTTGAACTAATTCAATGGTGACCCTCTCTTTATACCCCTGCAGCAATGATCTTCAAGTTTTGAGTGCTCACCTGTTTGCCTCTAGAGAGGGTTGCTGCCCTTCTTCCAGTGCCTGTAATTACACCAGCAGAGAAACACCTCCTGTGCTCTAGCATATCTTAAAAGTGAGCAGGGGATTGAAGGGGAAGCACGATATTCAAAACACCAGCTTAAATGAGAGCATGTGAGCAGAGACAACCCCAACCATAGCTAACACAGCTCAGCTCCATGTTAGCTGCCTGTGGGTGGTGTTGGGAAAACAAATCCAGAGGCTGGAAAGGATTTCTAACTCTTTTACTACTGTATTGTGGATGTTCACTTTGATTTGTGTCCCCATTGAGCAACTTACCTCTGCTAATGACCTACTGAGATGAAAAGGATTTATCTGAGCATGATTCATGATGCTGGATAAGGGACTCTCTGGTTCAGTACCACCAGCTATGTCTACATCTTTCTGGGTGTTGCTGACAGAAGATCTGTCTCTGGAGACCATGGCAGACAAGTACTGTAGTAATTTCTGTGCTACAGATCCTATGTCAGCCTGCAGGACTGTAAGCATCCAAAGTCTGCAGATTTTCTTTCCCTTTGAAATGCAAATAGAAACCAGCCTGTGTGTGTGTCTCTGCCATCTCTTTGATAATCAGGACTTTTTACTATGCTCACATTGGGCAAGTGAGCAGTTCACAGTTTAAAATATTTTAGTGCCTTCCTTTGGTCCAGTACAAGACACCCCATGCTAAGTGTCCTGGTCCAAGTGTAGAGGCTGTTCTATGTTTGCTTTGCTTTGCTTTGAGAGGTCTTTTACAGAGCATTTGTTTCACAGCACATTGTATATGATTTGTTGTTTCCTCAGCCATACTCGTTCATCCTGTTTATAGCCCTTTTATTAAGGGTCATTCACCAAACAAATGAGAATTAATTTAGACTTGTTAAACTGTAGAGAACTGCCAATATGAGACTATTACCTGAACTCTGAAGAAAGAAAAAGTCATCAGCAATGCATGTTTGAAGGTCCTAACAATCTCAGGAATAGCTCTCTTTAAATGTATAGAACAGTGAAATTTTTTGTGTTCAGTGGTCCAATCCTACCAGGGCATATACTGTGTCCCATCCTTTTAACAGCATTAAATTTATGGGTAACAGCCCTCCCAGCTTGTTTCACTGTTCCTGGGGTTTGTGTCCATGTAGAAGCACAGACGGTCCTCAAGTCCAGCTCACTGCTGTGTGGGTTTCTCTGGCAGGGGAGAAGTTGTATGGTTGGCTTCACATCATTTTCTATTCATCATCAAAGTGAAAGATATGGGCACAGCTTAAGCTTTATTCTTGTCATCTCATGAGACTGAAATTCTTATGAGAATCACCATGTTGACAGCATCTGAGGTGCTTTCTCAGCCATGTATGTTCTACAAGACCACTTTAATATTAGTATAACAAGCTGAAGATGACCTCCTTGATAGACAGTCTCAGAAGAGTTAAATCCCAGCCCATTTTTTCTGTACTGCGTCTTTGGAGAACTTCCCTGCTGAAGATGTACAGCTCAAGGAACACCTTCACTGAGATAGAAATGGTATGTGGTTTGTCTCCACTAAATTCTTCCAGAGAGAGCTATTTTGATTTGAGAAACAAATCTTTTGTTAAAACAATACACTTGGAAAGACCTTCTAGAATTCTGTACAGGACCAGCCTGGTTTTGTAGCAATTAGAAAGCTGACGTACCACTTGAGTTTCTGCGGGAGGTTTACAAGACCCTGAGCAATAAACCTTTTCTTGACATACAAGCATAGAATCATAGAATGGCCTGGGTTGGAAGGGATCTTAGAGATCATCTGGTTCCAGCCACCCTGCCATGGGCAGCGATGCTTTTCGCTAGACCAGGTTGTTCCACTCTGAGCTGTTGACTTAGACCCTCAGGATGCAACTGTCCAACCACTTTCTTTTCCTCTGTCAGTCCCCTCCTCAAATCCATCTCTCGCCAGTCTAGAGAGAAGGATGCTGAGGGTGACCGTGTCAAAGGCATTACAAAAATCCAGATAAATGACATCTGTAGTCCTTCCCTTGCCACTGATACTCCATCATAGTAGGCCACTGGGTTGGTCATGCAGGACTTGCTCTTAGTGAAGCCATGATGGTTATCTTGAATTGTGTGCTTGAATCAAGCAGACTCTCTATGTGCTTTAGCACAGCTTCTAGAAGCATCTGTTCCATGATCTTACCAGGCACAGAGGTGAGGCTGACAGGTCAGTGGTTCCCAGGGGCCTCCACTCTACACTTTTTAAAGATGGGTATAATGCTTCCCCTTTTCTAGTCACAGGTACAATGTTTCGCTTTTTCCAGTCACCCAGGACTTCATCTGACTGTCATGACTTTTCAAATACCATGGAGAGTGGTTTGGCAACTACATCAGCCAATTTCTTCAGCACTCTGGGATGCATCTCATTGGGTCATATAGGTTTATGTACATTCAGGCTCCTCATGTGGTCATGAACCTGGTCTTTACTTACAATGGGAAGCACTTTGCTCCCCCAGTCCCATCCTTCTGTCCCTACACTCAAGAGGGGTTGGAAGAGAGGCTGCCATTGAAGAATGAGGCAAAAAAAATGCTGAGTACCTCAGCTTTTTTGTCATCTTTCATAGCAATATTTCTCTGGGAGATACATAATATAGGAAGAAGAAATGCAGGTTCTGAAAAATGTTAGATAACACCTTAGTTGATCTACTTATTTCTTCTAAATGTTGTTGAGAGCTTTCTTAATTTTTAACAGCAGTCTTGAAAATTTGTGATATAAAGTTTGGTTCATCAGGATGTGATTATATATGTAATAAAAGTACAGAAAATATCTGTCACAATATTTGGATGTGTGTGGGTACCTGGAGTTGCTAAATGATATATGACAAGGTGTGTCATTAGGGCATCAGATTTGAATAACATGCATGTTTTTTAAAAAAAGCTAAATTACAATTTTTTTCTATCAGCTTTTTTTAATGTGAAGAACACTCAACCTCCTTAAAAAGGTTTTTTAAAACAACTTGCACTTTATACCAGTAATTCAAGGAAAGAGGTACCACTACTAAATTAGATGTTATTAGATACAATACACCTGAAAGTGTCTCTTTGTTTGGTTTTAGGAATGGTAGAGGAAACTCATCTATTCATGATAGCTGTGTATATTTGATCTAATCTGGTTTGTAGGAAAAGGGAGAGAAATATTTTAGGCATTCATGAGTCAAGCATTTATTTGCCTGGAAAAACCAGATGAGGTGTCCATGTAAACAGAACGGCTTTCTTCCTCAGGATAAACCTGAAGAGCAAGCCAGCATATCCTTCTTCATGTCTGGGTGTACCGATGGTTGATAGTGCTTTTTTTATTTCTGTAACACTGAGAAATAAATATCTATCTGTGAAACACCCAACAGGCAGCTGCCCCTTGTTTATTTGAAAAAAATTTATGTCCTTGAATAATATTTTTTTTAAAGTAATCATCTTCCATAGCAGAGAAAAATGTCCTAAATCTCTCATTCCTTTTGACCAGTTAATCTACAGAATTACAGAGAGACTCATCAGGCATGAAAGTGTGAAGGGCAACATAGGTGCCAGATAGTAAGAGGGCAGATAAAATTAATTAAAACAAGGATATAAAAATGAAAAGGTTTCTGGTGAGGCAGAAATGAACCTGGAAAGGCAAGTGAGATTTATTTAGTTTTGGAGTGGAATGTCTTTTTATTCTTTTTGTGCTTTTCCCCTTTCCTGTACAACTCCTAGGAAGTGAACCTTTTTCTGTGCCAAAATATTTGCATCCTTTTTGACTGAGCTTTATAACTATTATAAGTTATAATAGCTTTATAACTGTTATAAGGCTTTTGAATCAGTATTCGTGACAGAGTTTTCAAAAAGTGTAAGAAAAATGAGGGAGTTGGATATGGATATCTAACAGTATTTTATAACAGAGGAAGACTTAGAATCATAGTATCTTGCCTTGAGCAATGGAATAGCTTTTTTTTTTTCTTGGAAGAAAAACAATTGAAAGAGTATTTATTTATTATGATTTGTTTATTAATAAACAGTAATAAAATAAGTGCATGTTTATGCTATAATGATGAAGCAGCTGATTCTTCCCCCTTGGAGTATTTATTTTTGCTTCTTCGTCTTTTTCTTTTCTCTGCTGTCCTGGGACTTGAGCTCTAAATCAGTCCAAACAGGAATTTCTGCTTTACAATGAAAAAAAAGCTACTTGTGTTGTGAGGCAGCTCCATCCAGATGGACAGAGGTTCCCATTAAGGGAGTTCATCCAGTGGGTGGGATTTTTGCTTTATTTTATTTTTAAGTAATATTGCATTGGTGATAGGGACACAACAGTGGCTTAATTCCAAACATTCTGCTGGAGGAAGCCTTTTTGGTGGGGATAAAAGGTTAATGTCTTCCTTCCCTCTCTTCAGTATATTGTTGACTCTCCTTTCATTGTGGTGGATGGTAACAGAAAACAAAAGGATCACCTCTAGTGATCTACTCCCCAGTGTGCCATGCTTAAGTTTTGAGTCCAAGGAGTGAGTAAAAAGAGACATTCAAGTCTGTTGTAACCATGTCAAGACACAGGACTTCTGTCTGAAAGGGAGCAGGACACAGTTGCTGACTGATTTGTTTGTGCTTTGTGGAAGGGGGAGAATATGGTTGGAAGTCCTGGAACAAACTAAATGTTTTGGGTTTTTTTGAGACTATGGCTAAGAAACTTAAGCATAGAGGATGGCTCATTATAGTTGGTGTTCAAATCATCGAAGGAGTCAGAGGCAGTGTGAGGAAAAAATATGAATTATGAAGTGAGAGTTACTATTTAATTTGGTCCATGTCAGTGTAACCATAGGAGACATTCCCTCTCCCAGTTGCAGAAGGAAGGGCAGATCTCTGCTGATGCAAAGGGAGAATTCCTCATCATTTCAGATACACTCATGCCACATGCAACTGCCCATTTTCCTTCTCATGGCAGGTCTCAAATAGGTTAATCTCAGCATTCTGCAGTGCCCTTTTGTAATGATGCCACCAAACCTGCACGTGTAACTCTGACAAGCCACATGCAACTGGGGGAGAAGTCTCTGCTTCATGTTGAAATGAGCCTTCTCATAAAGATATTGTGAGGAATTTTTTCAAAGTAGGCTGGGAAAAGTATCATCACTGGACAGAGAATGGAATTGAATTGAACACAATATGATGGAATAATTTGCCACCCAGTGTAGTAGATGAGGCTGGTGACAGAGCTAAAAGTATAATTCATCCTAAATCAGAGCCTTCTTACAGAAGAATTAGATCTGGTTTCCATTTGTTAGGAAGAATGGCATAAATAGTGGCGGTGAAACAGGTTAAATTTCCATAAAGTTTGGCTTAAGGTAAAATTTGAACAATGTGATTTGTGGTTTACTTTATCTTTTTGTTTCCTTTCTTCCTTTTTTTCTTCTTACTCGTCCACATGTTTGCTTCAGAAGGTGTAGCCAACACTACCATGACAGTTAAATAACAGGAAATTTTCCTGTTACATTTCTTTACATTCTGTATCAAAAGATACACTCCTTTCATTTGGTTTATGAAATGTTTTTACTCAAATTTAGTCTTCATCTACCTGGATGGCCATGGCCATCTGTGGTCCAGATGCTGATTATGCCTCATCAAGTGGTGAGGCACTCCTGCTGCAGATTCCACTGGGCACCACTGCAGGCACACGTGAGCATTGTTCTGATGGGAAATGAAATTCTAGATTTGCTAGAGATTAAGTTAAAAAAAAAAAAAAAAAAGAAGAAAAAAAAAGAAGGGCTGTTAACAAATCTGTTTCATTGTTCTACACACCTGTGCTGGACATGTGCCTCCTGCTCTCTGGGTCATGGCAAGGAGGCTGTTTTTCAGTCCTGTATAGCCTATGTGGTAGTTTTTCCTCAGCAGAGAAGAAGCAGGAATATGTGCAGTGGAGGAGCAGGAATATGGGGAAGGAGGTGTATGAATGCAGCCAGGGTGGGTAGACATGGGAAAGTCCATTCAATGCTCTGTTCTACAGAAGTCAAGGGCGGGCAAAAAGCTGGAAGGCTGGTAAATTATAGTGGAGAAAGAGGAGGGTGTTCAAATGTTTCTTGGTTGTCCAAGCCAGGGAATGCCTTTCAATTCATTTAAGGTGCAAACTGATGCTGATCCTGTTTGGGACTTTGAGGTGTTACTGAAGTACATGATGAAGAAACTCATGTGCAAGGCAGAGGCTTCAGAGGCCTAGTCCAGCCTTGAGGCACCCAACTGCTGTTTCTGAGCCCTGGGGGAGAATGGCTGAGCTCCAGCAAACACAGGAGATAAATGTACCTGATAAATAACAAGTTGTCTTCATCCACAAAGGCTCACTCTGTTCACATTGTTTATCAGTTGTTAGTCAGATATGCATGAACATGCCATTCACACCCCAGTGAGCACAAACCAATAAACGTGGGACCAGTTTTAACGGCATACCTAGAGGCACAAGCTGTGAGGTGCAGAGTATCATTTAGTAGAATCTGGCTACAGATGTTTTCATGAAGTATGACAAAGGAAATATGTGCTTTATAATAACCTTAATTTTTACATAGAAAATGAGAGAAACAGGTACATTTACTAGCATGCGCTAACAGGACTGCTGTTGCCTTTCTGCCCTGTTTCTGCCCAACAAATTTTTGTTGTCCCCCTCCACCCTCCCTCAGGTGACTAGTTTGATCTTGCTTGCAGTTTTAGGTTTGCTTCCAAGTTCTCAGTCTCCTCTAGCTCACACTTTAATAATTACACCTCCTCTTTAACAGTATCTTTCATGTTGAGGAATTGCAAAGCATTTCACAGCCCTGTGCCAGTATCTGCTCTTTCACCAGGGAGAATGCAGGGTAACTTACACTGGTGGAAAATCAAGTGAATAGAGGAGTTGGCTCTGCATATAAAGAGGTCTCTTCACCTATAGCCAAAAGGGAGAGAGAGTGTGGTGGATGTTGTGCTCTGCCAAGTCAGCTTCCAGTCTCTGTTGGCAGAAGGAAGACAAAGGCTGTTTCTAATGGAAAGTATTTAAATGCTAAGGACTGGGAGGACAAAAGCTGGAAAATGTGCCAGGACAGCTGCGTTAATACCTTTGTCTTGACAAAGGTATTGTACAGTTCTTGATTGTAGCTGACATTACTGTAATTTTGTTATCACTGTTTATTGCTCACAGATGCAAAAAACTGAAGAGTCAGGCTTATTTTTGGGATTAGACCCTTTTGCCCTACTGATTTTGAACCTTAGAGATTTTATTTTCCCTCTCCCATGTTTTGTTTTTTTTTCTCTGTATAGCTGTGAGACTAGAAACTGTTCCTTATTATTTCAACTTCAGGCTGAATTTCTCACCTTGCTTCCTGGAGCTGAGTCTTTAAGAAAAACATTGACAATCCAAAAAAAAAAAAAACCCTGCAAAAAAAGCAACAATATTCTCATACGCAAAAGAAAGAATTCCTCGTGGCTTTTTTTCAAGGAAATTAGCACAGACATCACTTCTGTCTTGGGGTAAGGTAGAGGTGTCCCACTTCCACCTTCAGGCCTGGAGGCATACGTGCTTTCCATGCTACATTCATCTTCCATGCAACAAGGCTTCCCTTACTGTTTACCTTCTTTCTAGGACTGCTTGTCCATTAAAAAAGAGATTGTCTTATGACCCTGACACCTCCCAGCATCAATGAAGTTGTTCCAGTGGATGCGATGAGAAGCCCCACATCTTTAATTAGCAAACTGTATTTGTGACAATAACCTTCCCACATCACTGTAGTGGATGTTTTCTCAGCTTTGACCTTTCCATAGAAAGGAAATGACTCGACTCACTCCACACTTTTCACTCTGTGTTTTAATAATACAATCTGGGAAAGGAATTAGCACGAAGCAGTTAGTGCTGCTACATCTAGCAAAGCATTTCTCAGCTTCTGATTTTGATGGTGATTAAGTTCACTTAACCAAGGAAGGCCTTGGGGCTGAAGTGTCTGAGCGGTTATCATGAGGCTGTGTAGGTGGGGCGTTTAGGGTAGGGAGAGTGCATGTAAGCAAGTAGTGCAAGGATAAAGATGATCCAAGTATATAAATGGTTAAAAGAATCAGAAATCTGAGAAGGCTGGATGCCATATTCTCTAAATAAAATCTCAGTTAACCAGCAGACCTAGTCAGAGAAAGTGTCCTGGTGTGCACTTCCTCACTGTGCTCTGACTTTATTGGAAGGTAATTCTCTGTGCTCAAGACCTAGATTTCTCCCAAGTACCATAGAGCTTTGTTTATTTAAAAAGAAATTAAAAATTTAATTAATTCATTGTATTTGGATAAAAAGACAATTGAAAGACTAAAAAAACAGATTCTAATCAAGCTCAGGCCTGTGTGTTTTTTACTGGCATGTTTCCTCCAGGAACTTAATACTATACCCAGCACCAAACTTCTGTAAAGGACGAGAAAAGTCCCCTTCACCCAGTTCCCACACACTCCCCAGGCAGCATCCAGCCTTTAGATGGAGCAGGCTGGTTTCCATACCTCTGCACAAAATGCAAAGAGTGTAATAATTTGCTTGCAGGCTCATTTGTGGGAATCAAACCAGTCCACATCAGAAAGGAAAAGCCTGGACACGTAACAGAAAGATGATCCCAGGTAATAATAAGGCTGTGCAATGCCTTGGCAGTGGGGGAAGGGCTCTTTTATAACTCCATGCTCTGGAGTGGAAAGGTAAATATGTCTTATGATGTAAGATAATGGTGTAAGATAATTTGGGGCTGTACAGATTTATCATGCACCTGCCGATTGACAGCCCTGTCCCCAGGAAAGTATTTCAAAATCTGCTTCAGTCTGTATTACTGCTATTTTAATACAGAAATCCAATCCTTATCCCAGTGAGCTCATTCATATTGTGGATTTCAGCTGGATCAGAACTCTTTCTTGCAGTTTATTCCGAATATCCAGTAAGCAGTGCACCTTGCCAGCATGTGAAGAGCTGAAGGGCTTCTCTACAACGTTATTACAGCTTCTCTACCTTCATCTTACAGGTTTATGTTACTACAGCTGCCATACTGATTCAAAGAATATATCTTTGTAACACTCCTGTCTACTAGAGACCTTGTTATCATGATGCATTTAAGAAAATTAGAAAGATTCATGATTTGCTTAAAACCCAGAGTGAATCCACCACAAAGTGGTGGAATCTCGAGTCTGTGTCTTGAATCTTGAGTCTTGAGTCTCAGGCAGAATTGTAACCACTGACTCATCTTCCTCTGCTAGATTATCCTACAAAGAATAAGTATTAGGAAAGACTTCCAAATGTATAAATTATTAAATTAGAAAAGTAGTAACTCCATTGTAGGAAAGATAAAGTAAGTTACCCTCTCCAAATAAATGCTGAGTTTTTGAGACGTGCTTTGTGATCTTTAAGAGTCCCACTTAGTAATCCTTCAGATAAGTTGTGTTCTTTGATTTGTCACATCAAGGGTCTTGCTTTTATGAGGCATATTTTGAGCCTGGTTCTTCTTAAGTTACAGATGCCATGTAAATGAACCCTGAAGAATAATAAAGCTTTTCAACACTTAGCAAAACCAAACTTGTAGTTAGGGAAAGAGAGGGGTCATGCAGCATGATCTCTGCATTTTGGCAGGTGTGGTACCCAGTGCTGTGCCTGAATGCAGGTATTATCATCCAGTTTGTGTGGAGGCTTGGTGTTGCCTCAATATTGTCACAACTTGGCTATTCCATATAATATTTCCCTGGTAGAGCACAAGTGTGTTACAGGTGAAATGCAACATGGAGCTCAACTCAACAGTGGGAGCCCTGAGCCTGGAGCAAAGCAAATGCTTCAGTGGGAATCAGAAGAGGATTTGGTGTTTATATGGATAATGACGGAACCCACAATTTTATTCCTAATGCACAGAAAGAGCATAAGCTCTCATTCTCATGACACAAGGCAGCTACCAGCACTTGGAGATAAATAACAACTAGTTTTGGGGTTCTTTTTAAATGTGGGTGTTCTCATAAGAATATGGAGAGAGATTTTGCTGTGTCTTTTTCACAAGTGACATTGGCCAGTTTGTGCCAGGGGCTGTGTTAGAAGGAAGACCCTCTCCAGCTTTGCAGTTCTCTTGTGACTTCCATTACTTAACTTTGAGTGGCAAAGAAAGTTACATGATAATTTATTGAAGAGCCTGGCAAAGATCTCAGGGGTTTTTGTGTCCTCATATAGTTGTCCACTCAGTTCAGTCTGGAGGCTTGTCCCTTCAACCTTTTTCTGTCTTTACTTTAATCTCATTGTCCACACTGTTACTCATCCTGAACATTTAATGGCCATTCACAAGCTGGCAGTGCTTCACCTGTGACTCACACCTCAGTCACTTGTGCAGAAATGAAGCTGTCCCAGGGGCTGTGAAAAGGGCAGACAGCCCTGGGAGGATGAGTAAACCCCCTCCACTGCAGTTTCTCCATTGTGACTGGTGTGATGTGTACTTAAGGTCTGGCTTTGGGGAAGTTCAATCGAGTAACAAAAAAAGCAGCTCCTGGAAGTGCCTATGAATCAAAGATGCTGAGGTCTGTGTTGTTTTGCTTAACTTGAGTATGAGCTCACAGAATTTGCCCATTTAACCTGAGATGATTTGCAGTCCTCCTTGATGTGCTGCAATGGCACTGAGACCTGACTGTGATGGCTGTCAGGTTGCAGAATGACACAGGCTCTCATAACTTGTGAGCAAATTACTGTGCAGCCCAATGCAGAGAGACATAGCAGGAAAACACTGCTGTCACTAAAATCCAGAGGCAGCAGGAGAGCCACCAGAGATGTTTTATGAAAATGTTCTGAGGAGTTTTATCACTCAAGAGTTGCTGAGGCAAGGCATCTTTCTTTAAAATTAGTAGGGTCTCAACTCATGCATCATGGCATACATTGTGGCAGTTTCCTGACCTGTCACTGAGGATTTGAGTCATCACATTTTCTATGTCTCTTTTTCTAAATACCTGCAAATGCTCTCTGCTTACAGGGATAACCAATATAGTTTTTTACACTGTCTGTAGCAACTAGAAAGTGCTGTCATAGGAATATAATTTCTTGTCAAGACTGTATCTTCTTGTTTTCCTAATTGGAAAAAGAAAGTGCATGCACTTGCTTGTTTTTTTGAGTATGGGGAATGTTTGGCAGAATTTGAATGGAAATGTAGGGACAAAGGTTAAAGTTATATAAACTATTTAACTTCTTCCATTACTAAAGGAAAACAAGTGAAAAAAAAATTGAGACATAGTGAAGATAAACAACTCTTAATAGATATACAAAAGATTAAAAGGGGCTCTCATCTTCATAATTCAGGGTTATTTAGTCCACAGTGAATTATTAAAGATAAGAACCTGGGCATAGTACGAGACCAGTACTCCTAGGAGTAGATGCTCTTACAGATTAATAATTGATTAAAGACTGAGAATTCCTTCACTTGGTTCTTTCCTTCACTGAAAAATTCTTCTGGGATATTGAACAGGCACTTAGATTCATGGGATCCTGAAGGGGATTTAAATGTCTCTGTCTAGATGCAACCCAAATATAGAGCAACATGCAAGCCTCTCTGTAAAGAACTTAGGTTGAGCTTGCTGAGCACCTTATGCTTGCTTAGCACTTTAGCAGTTCAGAAATGAGATAGAGAGGAGTCTGGGCTAATAATGGTGAAATCTCTGAACAGACCAAATGTCTTTCTGTCTTTGAAGGCAGAAAGTAGTTGGGAACAAAGCTCAGCAACTGGCTTCTTGCCTAAAGAACAAGGTGGGAGCTCTATTTCCTTTGATTTTTATTATTGTATAATACTTTGTGCATTTACCTAAGAATGGAGCTATCTGCATCCCTTCCTATCTCAGGGCAGAGGGATTTAGTCTGCATCCCACACATCCTGAAAGAGGGACCTAATCTCCAGGTTGCTTTTGGCTAATGTACAGGGAGGGATGTAAACAGGGAGCTGAAAGGAGAGGGAAATAAGCAAAGACTGTAGGTGCAAAGCAGTGTGGTACTTGTTGCCTGGAACCATGATCCTTCAATGTTTGAATCTTTAGGATTAAACAAGTTAAGCACATATACCTGTATGAGGAATGGCAGAATTAAATCCCTAGGAGTTCAAGTGCTGCTACTGCCCAATTAACATCAGTCTCCCTTTTTGCTCAGCCTCCTCTGCCCCACAGCTCCTGCCTCCTGTTTGCTACACAACAGACTGATCCTATCCCACAACCTAAACAGGGATGGTTCAGTGGGTAGGTGGATGAATGTACATGCCTAGGAAATGGGAGAGTGTTTTAAATCTGTAGCAGAACGATCTGAATTTGGATCCCCTGTTAGGTAGTCTAGTCACTAGGATCTTATAAGTAACATTGAGTGACTAGTTGTTGCTCAGATGGAATCTTTCCAAGTCAGGCTTTGTGCTCTGGATCAGGGATTGTATGGAGGAACCTGCATGCCAGAGAAACTACAATGCTGACCTAGCTTCAGAAGTTTTTAGTAACCAGATCCCAGGATATACTGTGAGCTTCCTGGACCACCAATGATCTTCCCTGGCTCTGTACTGTCTTTGCATTAAATTTAATGACACTGATTTGGGCAGGAGCATAGCTGCATGTTGGGGGGAACTACACTGCCAGCCTTTCTGCCAGCCTTCACTTTCTCAGCTGCCTCATCTAATCCTATACAAATAAATCTTTCAACTTTATATTTTTAAATGTCTTGGCAAATCCAATGTCTTCTGTAAAAATGGTAAAAAGGTTTATTTTTTTAATCCCTGTTTCATGGTGCCAAGATGTTGATTGAGCACGTAGATTCATGTCCATCAATCAGCATACGAAAAATGCATTTCTTACTGATGTAAACCTCTGCTCAGTTTCACAAGCCCACACATGCAAGCAGTGATTAATTCTCTTTGTCAAGGTTGCAGTTTTCACAGGTTATTACAGTTCTAGCATGGCCAGCATGGAACTAACTTCCATAGCCTCTGGCTTTAATTCAGACATAAAAGGGATTAATATGAAGGAAAAATCTCTACCAAACACACCACCACATTTAGCTTTCACAGCTACAGCTACATCTTTAAGAAGTAATTAATAATAAACTAGACTGGAGCTGATGAGACCAGGTATCATAGAGAAAATTGTACTGCTTTATGTGTAAGGATGTGTTGTCTATTTCAGGCAGCTTTTTAAAATAAGATTCTCATGGGCTTATGATTTCAGATCAATATTTCATATTACTTACACTCTATTTGGTGGAAAATTATTTCTTTCTTGTCTTTTTGTTTTCTGACGGTTTTCAGTGGGCTAATACAACATTTTAGGAAGAATTTCTGCTAGTATTAACTCGTATAGTCTTGCATGTAGTTAGATACACCAAAAAATTAAGTTGTACCCACAAAGGTGTCAGAAATTCAAGTAGTGCAAATACTGCTCATAACCAGAAATTACCTTCATCCTTCTTGTCACATGATGAATTCCAAAGTCCCCACAGTATTGTACATGACTGTATATATTCTGTATACCTTACATTGAAATATGTGCATTTGTTTCGGTAACAGATACTGTCTTTTCCCCACTGTAACTCTGAAAACCTACAGCAAGCCCTCTGTATCCACAGTAGAGGCACCAACGATTTGTTTCTTGTGACAGGCAGGGGACAGACATTAGGTGAACAAACACTGCAGATTCAGCCCTTGCTTAAAAGGTGGCAACATTTGAGTGTTTATGTAGCTTAAATTTAGGAGTGGCACCCACTGAAAGATTTTAGCAGACTGCATAAACCCAAATCACCCTCCAGGCCACAAAGCTGCATAGTATGTAGTACAGATAGCATTTGAGCATCAAAGAGGTGTGAAAATAACTTTGCTTGGTACTGTTAGGATCTAAAGGATGTGCCTTTATTTGTGCCTTCTTGCATCCATTCACATGCAATTTTTGGTCTTCGAATACTTGGTTCATTTTGTGTTATAATATCAATGTAAGACTTCTGTGTAGTCACAGATTGTATAGGATAATAAGAATGCATTCTACACCAATGAATAAGTAGTCAGACAGATAAAACTCAAGTGTTCTACCCCAGGCAGGAGATCATGGCCATGAAGCCCAATGATAAAGAGCAGTCTTTCCCATTTTTCCTCCTCTCTTGCATGGGATAAATATCAGATCATTTAATGACTGAATGTGTCAAGTTCATTTCATGCAAGACCTGCTTTGACATGACAAACAATATGACAGGCATCGCCAGTGATAAATGGTTTCTACCTATGGATTTTGACACAGAAAAATGGAGGAGAGGTAACTAACACATTGCATCTTCTGAGGGTACAACAGAGATCCATACAATGCAAGCTGGAGCCTCTTTTCTCTGTAAGTATGTCAAAGTTTAATTAGGTATTTATTTTTCCTGAGAGGCCTTTGGGCTGTGCAGTCAGTCTTGACAAGGAAGCAGCTGACAATAAGAAAGATCAGACTATGAAAGTTAAAATACAAGGATTTGTGGAGTAGCTACATAAGGTCAAATATAATGAACAGAAGCACCTTGAAAAAAAAGAAAGGGCAATTTAGAGAAAAATATTTATTGCTTCTTTATTGAAAGGTTTGTTTAATGTTTTATGGGTGGTAACAGCTAAAAGATTAGATAAAAGTTACTTAAACACAATGCATTTTGGAAGAGTTAAAAAACTTTAAATGTGTATATTTTACAGCTTCTATAGCCCTGCTTTAGTTGTACTGACTGGCTGGTGCTGCACCTGCAGTTCTGGAGATTAGCTGTGGTTGAACTTCTTGAGTTCTCATATGTGTCAAAAGACAAAAAATCTTGTGTGGTGCCAGCTCAGAGAAAATCATTCTTCTTTTCCTTTGGCATGTGGAGACAAGGAATGAGGAATGAGAAAACAAAGTTTGTAAAATGGGAAAATTAAATTCATGCTTTCTCTGTCACTGTAACATGTTGATATACTTGCACGATAAGCATTAGCTCTTACTGTGAGCTTAGCTGCCCTGGGGAAGGGGGAAAAGCGTGGTATTATCACAAGAGAAGCCTGGTGTCATACACCATTTCTTATCAAATGTGGATTGAAAGCCGAAACACACGTATGGCATTCTTGCCCCAAAGGTGAATGCTCCAGAGGAAACACGGCATCATAAAGCTGATTCATAGTTAAAGCTGGCTAACCAGTTCCCAACACGTAGCTTTGTGTATAAAATCAGTGTCTGAGGTCTGTGAGCAGCCTGAGCCATTTAGGACTTTCTGCACTGGTATCTCTGGGCTAAAGGTGCAGGAGACAATGGGGAGCTGGCTCCCTGTCCCCACCATAGCCCTGCTGCATGGCTGGGATGTGCAAGCTGCAGGTCTGTGAAAGCAAACCCTGAAGGAAAAGAGCAAAGAGCTGTGTTTGGAAGAAGAGAGCTTTTGTACCCTCAATAAAGCATCCCCTTGACTGTAAATGGCCTTGCTGTTTCTTTCCTGAGAGCTGACCATAGCTGCTGAGCTAAGCTACTTGAAAATATTCTGTCTGTGCCCATGTCCTGCAGTTCTAACATCCCTGGTATTGACATTTGTGTGTTTCTAAGACACTAAAGATAAGATTCACCCCTTTAGTGAATTCATTTCCCAGCCAATTTTGTTGCCACGGACCACAACCTTTAATTTGAGGGCCAAGATAACAGGCAGGCAAAGTGGGCCAGCCAGTGACCAACTATGGGAAAAAAGTGAAGTCTGAGCAAATACTTGTTTTCAGGACTTCCTGAGTTACTATAATGAGCATTCTATTCAATCTACACATCTAATATTAGCACTTGTGATGTTCCTAAGCCTTGCTGAGGGGGTTATCCATCATGTACCTCTGAAGGTGACTGACATGAGACCACACGCACAGCATAAATTAATTCTTTCTGTCTCACTAGAATGAATTACTCCAAATATCCAATGCCTGCTTCTTTACTGCAGGCTAATGCATAGACAATTGCAGAAAGGTTTGGGGTTTTTTTGGTGAAGTTATTCTTTTTCTGCACCCTTAAGTACGTCAGCCAGTTTCTGAAGAGACAGGATCTGCCTCTTGAGAGTGTTACGTGATATTTTCGCATGCTGAAGACTTTTTTATGAATGGGAATACATCCTCAGCAGTAACAAAGCAATATAATGATAGATTGGATTTCTGTGTTGCTTTTTAATTTTAGATCTGAGTGGTATGTATCGATTTTAGTTTGCATGAAAAATGTTGCTTAGACAACCCTACTCCATTGATTCTACCTGGCAAGTTGCTTTTGTAGCTTGATGAGTGCGGTGCTCTTGATCTCCACCAGTGATCTCTGGCAGCACAATAAGAGTGTCTAACTAGTCCTGCTGTGCCATTTCAGGATGAAGAGCAAGGAGTCCACAGAAAGCAGATCTTTCTGTAGACATGGCCCTCAGGGTACTGGCTCACAAGTAACAAAATATGGTTGTCAGACCTGCTTGAGAATTAATTCTGTCTGTGATTACACTTGGTGACACTTTTGCTACTGAACTCAACAAGTACACATGTAACCTAGGGGTGAGGTACAACTACTGGTACTCACTTAATTCTCATATGTCACAGCACCTTTTGTGATTACCCTGTATCTGTCTATTTCCACAATTTATTGTCTCGCTAATGTACCAAGTTCCAGCAGAAAACGTGAAGAGACATTGGTTGTGAAAATGCATTCATTTATCATAAGCTATATTGTGATTGCCAATAAATTACTTGGCTTTTCTATATAACTAAAAATGGCTCTTATAAATTCATTTATTGATTTTTAGTGAGCAACAGACGACAGAGCTTTATATTTTAGTTTTAAAGATCTACTGGCTGAATCATTTGGAAACTCCTGAAGTAATCAGTACAATTGATCCACAAGGGAGGGAGTATTTGTATCTCCAGCTTTATAAGTGCCTTGGAGAGTGGAGGATGGGAAGGGAGCTTTGGAACTGCAGCTTGGTTGTGCTATGGAACACTCAGGTCCATTGCCTTACGGAGGCCTCTTCCCCACAGACTGACCGTCTGTACTGTTGTGCCTGAGCACATCGTCACAAACACACAGTGAGGCAGGGAAGCACTGCCTGCTGCTTTTTCTCTGTCAGACCAGGGCAGATAGCTGGGCATCATGGAACAAGTAAGCACCAGAGGAAGAGGAAAAGGAGACAGCCATTAGACCAGCTTCCAATGTTACTGATCTGTTTGAAGCCAAATCTGTCTCACCGTACCCTATGCATTCTAACAAAAACAGATATCTGAGAGCTTTGCTTCTCTGCTAGGCTTGTTTGGTGAGTTTGACTTCCATCATCAGGAGGGACAGGTGGAATGGTGACACATTTCAATCTTTACTCAGCATCATTTAAAGCAGTAACTGTACCCCTTCAAAACAAAGCACCAAGCAGAGCAAAGAAGGAAGAGCAACACGCAATACCCTTATTTATCTGTTTGCAATGACATTGCTATTTGAGATAAGCATGTGTACCTAAGACAAGACGTGAGTTCTTCTTGATGAAAAGGATTCATACTGACTACCGATGCAACACTTGGGGCTGTAGCTAAGTTTCTGCATGCTGAACCACTAACAAAGACATGGTTCAACATGTGCTATATAAACTAGGCATGTGGAATAACTCAGGCAATAACTTACCTCTGTGGCAATAAACTTGATCAAAATAGAAAAGGGCATTACAATAAACCAATCCAAAAGAAGGATAGAACAGCTTCCCCGTGGTATTAGCTCCAGGGAAAGGAAGAGTGCTCTCTAAATGAGTTACAGCTGTGTACAGGGCTGTTGCCCATTATCTGTTTTGAGTACCTTGTAATTGCAACCTAAAGAAAGTGCTGCCTTTCCAAAGAAGCTGAGGCAGTGAGTCTCCAGGCATCCCCACAGCATCACTTGTGTTTCTAATCACCCATCCTAAAGAACTTGCAGTGTCAAGTATTATTCATATGCTCACCATACCCACAGCTGAAGGGAAAATGCTATTGTAAAATTGCCAGGGAGAAGGAGAAAGCATCTGTATCTGTGATTGCAGTGTTGAACTGACAGAGCAGTATAACTTTAGTGGATAGGTTAGCTTTGGGCTAGAGTGGAAGTGAGGAATTAAACTAGACCACAGAGGGACAGAGTGTTGTAAGATCTCCTTGGTCTTTCTCTGATTCTCTTTTCGTCACTGTCTTGAGCTGAAAAGTACGAGACAGTAAGCTGGAAAATACCAGAGAGTCTTTATTACTTGGCCACCTAAACCACAGGTGGCTCCAGCTTTCTAATGCACTCAAGAACTGGTTGGAATATGCATGAGGCAGAACAACTAAGCAAGCTGCTTCTTGGGAATTTAAATGGCTTGATTGAAAATTGAGTTTGGTTTGGGGCTCATGCCCGTCTGCCTTCAGAGAAGAGGCACATGAAAGGGATGCAATATGACTCATGAAAGCTGCATGGACCAAGGTGGGGCATATATTCCCAAGAAGTAGGACCCAGTGCTGTGGGGATGTGAGCTCTGTTTTAACTTTAAAATCAGAAGACTCTAGGTAAGCATGAGGTTCTCTCAAGCAAAATGTAAGAGGTGATCTATAAGGGAAACAAAAAGTTCATCAAGAAGTTTAACATTGTATTACCTATAGTTTCAATATTATTACAGCCAGCTTTGTCCCACTGGAGGGAGAGAACACCACAGACACTAGAAGGATACAAGAGAAAAGGGTGTCTCTTCTCAGGTCCAGATCTGTTCCCCATCTTCCAGGGGTCTGTTTTATAGTTATTTTGCACTGTTTACTTTGATGCTCAGTGTACTTTGTCACTCAGGTATGCCTCTGCAAAAGGCATTTGCCCTGAGGCTTGAAGGACACGCCTCTGCAGTACTCCAAGCATCCTTAACCCCAGCAAAGCTAAGCAAATGGGAGCACCAGCCAGCTTCATCCCAGCTGTACATTTATGTTGGCTGCAAGGGTCAACAGCACAAAATTGAATTTGGCTGTGCAGCAAAGGAAAATATATGATGGTGTCATTCTCTATTTAATCTCATAACTTGTGTTTGATACTTATTCTGCCAGGGAAGTTGCCAGCAAAACTTACAGAAGATTGTATGGTATAAAGTAGGTGTACTACTTTACACCTAGATAGTAAAGTGTCTACACTACCTAGGTGACAACTAGTTTTGTAATTTACAGAAACTGACCTTTTTGGATGTAATTATCTTTCATGGCTGATCAAGGCACACTTTATAGTGTGAGCTTGATTTTACCAACAATGAGTTAACTTCAGATCAGAAGACTGGTCCCTCTTGGTTAGACACTTCAAAGTGTAGTCCTCCTTTGTGTACAAGCCCATGAGGGTGAAAAGAAATAAAAGCTGTAGTTTACAAGAGGTGGATATAGTTCTTGAAAGGGGAGAAAACAGAATTTAACTTCTCTAGCGAAAAGACTTGTCTGAATTTGAGAGAATATCGTACACAGCAGCAACTTATTTGGTTATGTCTGGTCTAGAAAACTGAGAGGAAGAAAATGTTACCACACTGCTAAATGCATCTAAGCTAACCATGTGATCACCAAGGAAATGAAACAATCTTCCAGAACAAAGAGTCTAAGAGGCTTCTGAGTCTGTGGTGAGCTTCTGCTGTGGTAATTGTATGAACTGGGGAGAATCAGTCACTGTGGTTCACTGGGAGGTTGCTATTGTACAAAAGTCTGCACTGAGCAATTTTACACATGAAGAACTGATCCCAAATGAATTTTATTTTGAAACAAATGTACTATATCAAATAGGATTCTCTATTCATCAAATAAGACTTAATACCAAAAAAGAGAAGATTAAAATCTCAAAAGCTGAAATGTGTTTTTAGTTGATTAAAAATTAAAATGTTGAACCATTTGTTTCAAAATTTCTCAGGAAAATTACCCAGAAAAGCAACAAAATATTTTCTTCTAACTCACATCCTAGTGAAGGAAATTATTTTGTTTTTGTTTTTTTAGCAAAGGGCAAGGCAATGAGGATTCCATTTATTTGCATACCTTTAGTAGGGGTTACCTTCTGAGTGGAGATTATAGCCTATAAGAACTTGAAGATCAGCAATTATGCTTGCTTGTTGCACGTATCTGTTGTGTATCACGTATTTGTTGTGGTATCTACTATGAAGTAACCAAAATTATAAGGAGATGTCAACAGCAAGCTATTTTTTTTTCCTTCCATTGAAATGTATGTCCTCATTTTCCAACAGATGTGTATTGTTGCTGCTCTTGGCAAGGGAGATGGCACTAATACAAACAAAATCCATTTACTCATCAACAGTATAAATAAGATGCTGGCTAAACCTGTAGTCAGGCAGCTAAACCTTCTGTGCAGGTTTCCAGGATGGAACTGGACATCACAGCACCAGGACTGGCAGCTGGGTAGGGCACTTGAAGAGGTCTTTACCCTCTCCCTGCAGAAGAACTAGAGTCCAAGGACGACTGCTGTTTATCCAAGTCTTCCTGCAGGAAGAGAGTCTTGATGATTTGCCAGCGCTTGAGTGCAGCAGGTGTGTGTAAGAGTTTGCTGCTTTATTTATCTTGGAATGCAGACACTCCAGAAGTACCCAAACTTTAATGTGCCTTAGCCAGATTACAATGTTGTTCCTCTGGGAAAATGAGGCTCTCAAGATTTGATGTAGGCCTGGCTTACCTATATTTTCTTGCTGAGAGCAGTTGGAAAGGGGGATAGCATGGTTAGATAATACCTAAGAAAAGGTATGTATCTAAGACAAGGTGAAAAATGGTAAGGACAGCAACACCTAAGACAAGGGCCAGTCTCACTATGTTCTTGTTCAAAAATGCCATTTTGTTCTGATTTTTTTAGGAACTTGAGATGCTTTTCAGTAGGCTGCTGTGCTCAAAATAATTTCACAGGAGCACATTCCTAATTATACTTCCCAGATTGTAATCCATGTGTCTTGGGTTACATGGACGGTGTAACCAAGGAGTGTATTCTATCACTGTCTCCATCACCTCTCGATGAATTGTTAATGATGGGTCGTTCACAACAGCTGACCACGGTATGCACCCCCACCGTCCCCCCCTCCTCCCCAGTAAAGCTGGGCATTAGATAAGGGAGAAAGAGAGACAATCCTGCAAGGCAGGTGATGCCTCTTTGCATCAATGACTCAGCCCTGATAACACCCTATGAGAAGCAGCAGCTACTCCGTGGGGGGTCATCTTCACTAATGGGCCATCAAGGCCACCCAGAATTTTTCATTAATGACATCACCCCATTGTGATATGCCCGAAGGGAAGAACTGAATATCCCTACCTGTATAAAAGGGGGCTGGAGAGACCCCACCAAACACCAACTTCCACTGGATATCCAGAAGAGAGGAACTCCACAGGCACCACTGAATCCTCAGAGACGGCCTGGATTTTTCCCTCAGAATCATCACTCCAACAGGACTGCAGACATCATTTAACGGGGCTGCTATCACCATGCTGACCAACAGGATGTCAGGTTGTACTCTGACCTTGTCAGTTTACTCTGGTGTTTCTGTATTACCGCTTTTAATTTCTCCTTTTAAATTGTAGTTCTGACTTGGAATCTCTCGCAATATATTTGTGTGGGGTTAATTCCTCTGCTGGCTTTTTTCCAAACTAGCACACCATGTCAGTAGGAGAAGTTGGAAGTTGAAAGTCTGGCAAATGGCAGACCAACGGTTTATGAAGCTAAAGAAGACATAGAGGATTGTTTTCCTGAAATTCCGTTACTTATTCAGTTATCAAAGTGGGATTCCATTTTCACGCAAAATGTAAAGATTTGTTGATGTTTCCAAAACAGTGTTTCAACAGTAGCACTTACAAGTATTTGTAATGTGAATATGTAAGAGTCATAAGCATATTTATCACAGGTCAGTAATACTGCCAGCTTTATGCCCTATTTTCTCTTTTAGTTCTTTTACCCAGAAATAACCATGCCATTGCAAAATTAGACTTGAAGTGGCTCCACATGTAATCTAATTTCTTCAAAATCTGTGCTTACATAGCTATATAAGCCAGGGCTATCTGGTGGAGCTTAGCTATCCAATTAGCTTACCAATTATGCAACATCTGCAACATTTACAGCAACACTGGACAAAGGTAGAAAGACTGTGGTAATAAGGCAACCTTGCATAGTTTCTTCTCATAGGATAGGAATCAAAATACTCAATTAAGCTTGGGTATATCTAAGCAAATCTATGTGTAGTAAATAAAAAAAAAAATGCACTGAATTTTCTCAGGCTGAAATGGTGCCATTCTCCTGTAATTGCTTAACGCATAGGTCTGTTGTGTGTGTTGTCTGATTGTGAGTCAAGAGGACATAGCATATAACTGTTTTTTTTCCTTAGCAATAGTGGGTCGAGTCTGTGCCCCCCTCTTATGCGTACACGTGGGCTAGGAGAAAACATTCTTTCCTTAAGCTCTTCTGATCCAAGCAGAAAAGTCAAGAGTAAGGTGAGACAGGCAGGAAATTAACAAACATGTAGATAGCATATCTCAAAGAATTCAAGTGACAAGTAAGTAGCTATCTTTTCTTTATCTGGAAGATGATCCACATATTCTTCAGAGTACTTCAGACAGTATGCCACCCTGCATATTTACCAAGACATGAGTTATAAAGACTGTCATGAAAATATTGAGCTTGATGCAGTTCTATTAATTGAGTGGTGTCCCTAAACACTGATTGCATAGTATTGGATGAAGAAACTGAAAAAAAAATCATGCAGGTGTCAAAGGAAAATAGTGTCCCTTGCTATTGGAAGTGACTTCATGTAGACCATGCGGACTGGGATGAGAAAACAGCAAACAGTCCTGAAGCAGAGAAGTGCTGTGCAGAAAAATTGCCATGGACATCCTGCTGAGGTTATTAGTCAGGTCTTCTAGGCTTATTTGCTTGTGGCAAGTCAAGGCTACTCCCCTGAGAGGGGTGATGTCAGAGAAGTACCATCTGATAGCTTCAGTGTCTTCTTCTTTGGTGATGAGGTGAGTGCCAGTATGGCTTTCAGCCTGTAAGCTGGGTTGTGTAAGTGTCCAGGACTTCTTGGTCTTGGGATCTCAGTCCTGGGATTGAGACCTAACCCTGTTGACAGTAAGGAGAAGGTGAGGGATAATACACAAGGGGCTCACCAGAGCCTGGCTGCAAGAGAGAAGTTGTATCTGTTAGAGCTGGTATGTATGCTCCAGTGTGCTACCTGAATATTTTTTGACAGTTCCTGGTAAGGGATGTTGAGTCCTGATGTGTTGAGATGGGATTGATCCACTGAAAACTGAGTGATAGGCTGTCACACTTCATTTTTCCAATGATCCTATGATCTTTCTTGACCTAGAGCACTTGTAGCCACAGAGGCCATGCTGTTTTCTTAAAACTTCTCAAGTAGCAAGATGTTTAGGGGATATTTTCTGTGTTTAGAAATCTAGAGAGTATATGGCCACCAGCAGATGGACCACAGGTGTTCAGTGGGGTGATCTGATATTCACAGGACTATGTGGCACCAGGTGCAGAAGTGAAATGCCATCATGGGCTTTCACAGCCTGTAGGCAGCAGGAGGAGAATTAGTCCACACACTTTGCTACACAGGAGGGCTTTGAGGATATCTAAGGACAGAACTGGATCAAAATGAAAGAAAGAAGTGGTAAGATGAGAAAGGAATGGCAAACTGCAGCTGTTTATTGACTGACACCAGCTAAAGAAAAGGCTTCTACTCATTCCATGGGAGGATGTTGAAGGCAGGCTTTGACTAATGTCAGTGTCTCATGTTTGGAGCAGGGATGTGACCTGTATCTATGATAAGGCTAATGAAAGAGAAATACTTGGCTCTAGGCTTTTGTGACTCAAAACTGCTCAGAGTATAAATGGACCTGTGCTCCCTTACCTGAAGGAAAAACCATAAGCTGTTTATACAGTTAACTGAAAAGAGATTTTAATTTCGTTGGGATGAACAAGCAACAGTTGGTTTACTCAAAATATTTCACACTGATAGTCTGGATTTCTTGTCTCTGAACATGGCATACACTGTTTTTGCTGAGGGGAGCAGCAAGCAATCCCACTCTGTAGCACTGGGGTGGGCTCCAGATTCTGAATGGCAGTAGCTTTGACCCTCATTAGCTGCTGGGTTTGTGAGTCCCTCTAACAATGGCTTGGTTGAAAAGAAATACTGTTCTGGCTATTCCCTGTTGCATCTTTTCCTCATTCCTCCTTACTTATTTCTAGGTGCAACATTCTGTTCATCAGAACATCAGCCATGTTTGTGGTAGTTGTTCTTTGCTTCTGCTTTGCATCAAAGGAAGGTACAAATGGGAAGAATCAGATAGCAGGCTGAATACATTCTGAAGACTAGATGCAGGGAACAAAAGCAAGAGGAATGTAGTGTGGAAGGCAAATCAAATGCCAAAGGAACTGTCATTCTGCAAAGCAACTGTGGAAAATTTAATATGCAAATGAAAATAATCAGTGACTGCATGCCAAGTTATTGGAGGAAAAGAGAGCTTTGGGAAGTAGGGGTGCAATTTTTTGTGACTATTCAGACCTGGTTGGATGCATCTCAATTGGATTTAGAGATTAACCATTTCTCTCAAACTTTAAATACTCAAATTATTTTTTTTATTTTCATTTTCAAAACAGGTTTAAAATAACAGCTAGAGCGAATCTTATTGGGTTAATTCTACTCTTTGCATATAGTTGAGCTTGAACCAAACCTTGGAGTCAAACATCTGTGAGCTTTGGAGAACTCCAGGTTCATGCTTTGCAGCTGAAACTCATCTTGGTTTTAAATACATTTTTGTGACAGATGCCAAAATTTCCTATGAGCAATTTCTCCCCCCTTCCACACCCAAATCAAACCAGAATATCACTGCAGCTTCATTATGGAGCTTTTCTTTACTTGATTTTCTTATATAGTAACTTATTGCCTATTTTTAAAAGGTTGCAGTCCAAACTCTTCCTGAAAGTAATGTGAGTTAATTCCCTGCTTATGCATCTCCCCTGCTTGAAATGAAAAAGATAATTAATGTGTCTTCTGAATTGGTTGTCTTTGCTTTTCCTTCCCCCTACGAGTTACAGGTGGATATCAGATCTAAATATTTAGTAATTTGTTTTCTGGCCTGGTAACCTTGTTTTATAGTGTGCTGTATAATGGAACCTCATGGAACAGGCTGATATAGGTTAATGTGAGGGGCCAGGTGTGCATGTCTGTTAATCTTCTTAAATATCCGTTCTGTATCTCTTGATGCTATTAACATGTTTGCCCTTTGTTTAATATGCAGCAGGGAGGAGGACTAAGATTAAAAGTATGAATTAATACAGGAAGGCTGAAACTAGTACACAACCTTAGAACATCCCTCACAAAAGAGCAATAAAAGAAAATGGCAGTAAAATGGCAAAACCAAAGAACCTCTCCCAGCTTTTTGGATCTGCAGGTTAAATATTCAAACCTTAAAAGTGGATTCTACTGTGTATTTACTCATATTTACATATATGTGGTATATATACCAGTCTTTACAAGCCTATAGGACTCTAGGAAAACCTTACAGACAGTTTGTGCATCAGTGTGTAGATAATTACGCACTAAACTGCACATTCAATAGCTCAGTCAATGAGAATGATTCAGTGTTTTATTAAACTGGTTCCAGTTTTGCACTGTGGGGTGGTATCCAGGAGTTTAAATTAACAGGAAGGTATCAATACCTGGAACAACAGGGACAAAAGGATTTCTACTACACTTTTCATGGTCTGCTGAACCAGCTCTGCATTCACATGCTTCAGGTTGGCTGTAGAGCCTAGCTGAGAATGGATCGTAGTTGGTACTGGTGCTGGGACTTGCTCCCTCATAATCACCTGTGTCCATAATGTAAAAGATAAAGCAGACATCTCCAAGCATTACCTGGTGGCAGTATAAGACTCATTATTTGTAGGAAAGTTACAGCTACAGAGGAGGCCCCATACCAGCTGCAACCACAAATCTGTTGTCTTTTGTTGTTTGGGGGTTTTTTCTAGGTTACCACACTTCGACCTTTGTAAGTTAATGTGACCTCCTTCATCCTTGTACCTGAATGCCTTGCAGATGCAATATTATCTTCTCTGACAGCTTGTGATGTGAAGAGATAGTTATATTCCCATCTCCCCAAAGACATGCTCACTAGGATCACAAAGATCTTATTTCTGCCTTTCATTGTCACTTGGCTCCTCCGTTATTTTGATTTGAAATTTTTTGGTTGTTCACTTCAATCATTAAAAGTATTGTTTACTCTCTTCTTCCTTTTCCCATTTCCAGGGTTTATTACTCTGTTTAAACTTGGGTCTTTGGAGGACGAACTGAGTAACATTCCAAGAGTTAGGTTGCCTATTAAAGGGCTTCAGAAGCAACTGTGCCTGTGTATTGCGTGGCATAAATGAAGGTATTCTTCTAAACTCAGGTACAATACACGATTGTTAAATCCAAGACCTCGGCCTGGGGTTTCTAGGAGCTTAGTTGAGTCAATTTAATTAAAGTGTGGTTATCATTCTTCTTCTTCTCTTCCCTCCTTATACCAGGCTCTGTTAAGATAAGGCATAATTTTTGGTGGGTATTTTTTTGACTTCGCTGGGATGTCTATTGATTTAGCTCTGTCAGTTTGGAAAGACAGTTGCTGACAGCAGATGACCTTACCCACCATTTATTGAGATAATTTTAATAAAAAATTATTTCATTACATTTTCAAGAAATGAAAATATTTCATAATACATTTTTATTCCACATTTCTTTTCCTCTTTATTGCTTGTTTCTAATAGCAAATCTATTTTATTGTCCTCATTGCAAAGGAAATCACCCACTCTTTATTTTGGCTCATCTTCTGTAGGATCAGTCGTGCTGGCAGTGTGACATACAACGACAGTGAAAGTGCAAGACGTTTTTTCCAAGCAACTTCTTTTGCTTTTTTGGATCTAACTCCAAGCTTCTTAACGCCACAAAGAAAATATTATTAATATATTGTGACTCTTGGCACTCATTGACTATGCTGTCAGTGTTGAAAAAGTGACTTTCCTTCCTCACGTTTCAGGGCCAGGTTCCCATTCCTCTGTGTACATATCAGATCAATGTAAATATGATGAAGCCAAATAATGACATAGTTTTCCATAGTTTCTCAGGGTTAGGTGCTGCATAACTGCAATGAGAAACCAGCTCACAATGTTTGTCTCATCTAATAAATGTTTCCAGTAGCACTGACATAAGAGAACAGGCCAAGAAGAGGCGATGCTGAGCTCACTGGCAGATCCTTGGCACTGCTATGTTTGTGAAGGCTTTGCTTCCTTTTCCCATTCCTGCTACATCTTTAATTTGTTTAGCATACATCAAGCCTCATTATTCTTAATAGGAGTTGTTGGAAAGTGAGTGTTTTTGAAAGTCTGCCTGTACAGGGTTAATGAATATGCTCAAGGGAAATCAAACATTTGGGATTCCTATTGAAATTCCTCATTGAACCCCAAAGACTTTTTTAAGCAGAAAGAGCAGTTACTTCATGCAGAAAATATGTTTTCCATGTGCCTTGCTGTTTCTCTCCAAATGCCTTTCTCAATCCCTCTGTGAGCATATTTTCACTGTGCTTTTAACATATTTTACATGTATTTTACTGTCAGTGGTAGAACAAGAAAACTGTATGACAAAATCTATATGTGGTATACCACTGGTGCAACTCACTTGAGCTACTACCATTTGGGAGTCCGAGATAGGTGCTGGAAGTATCTGTTTACACCACAGGAAAGTACCTAACTTACAATACATGTTCCAGCAACTGACACAGTTTTACACAACTTTGGGGGTTTTTTGCCATCTAGCATAGATGGTAATTTTTTTTCTAGTCAGGACAAAAGGTGTCTCAATTTATAGATCATCTACCCTGTACCACTCTCCATTGAGTCCATATTTTAACTCCTAGAAGTTCATCAAGATCACTGTCCTGATTTTCCTCCTTCTGCCTTAATTACTGGTAGAAGGGGCATCTTTCCCAATGTCTGCTAGGCTCAGTGAGTTTCCAGTAAGATGCTGAGGTGAGCAATATATAGTCTCCTTTCTCTGCTGTGACTACTGTGTCCTCAGGAGATAATGCCAAAATTTTTCTAGCAAAAATTTTGATACTGATAGAAAGATAATTAGAGGCCACTGATTCTGTGAAGATGTCAAAACAGTCAAAGTGATGTTGGATGCTATGGTAGAATAGCTACAATGAGGAACCCTTGTCTCCTCAAGCAGACTGGAGCCTTGCCTGGCTGGTCTCCACACTGCGATCACGGAAACTGCCTTGTTCTGACATGGCCAAAATGACCAGGAGCATTCATCTGGGAAAACGTCTGTCTGCTGCCTTCATGCATGAATCACTGTCTCTTCATACCTGCCAGAAGCACCTTTCTTCACTGTTTACCTGTCCTAATGGTGATCTCAGTGGAAAGCATGAGTCACTTCCAGTACTTGTGAGATATCATGCCAAGTGTTAGATAACAGCAGCAGTCTTGTGGAAAAATTATGGCATGTAATAGAAAACTCTTGAATTAATTCCATTAATTTTAAATCCTTCTGTAGATTCTAGTAAATCATTTTAATTTCTGTGCTCTAGAAATGGCTTTAATATTTTGTAGAAAAAGTATTATTATCTACCAAATTCTGTAGACCTTTGATCTCACTAAAGCCCTAGCTTCATTTGGGGTTGTTTGTCACCTTCTGGAGCCATCTTTCACAACTAAGAATCACACAAGGATGTTTAATTTAGACTCTTCCCAACTTAACTTTCATATGAGCTCCTCCTTCCTCCTGACTGGTTTACATGACATTGGGCTGAAGTGATCAGGAGTCCTGGGTGTGGATTTAAGCAGAGCTGGGATTTTAACTTCAGACTCCTGCAACTAGACTACCACTAGTGAAAACTTTGAACCACTTGACATATAACCCCCGAATTTAGCCTACTGTCATGGTTTGGGTCTGGCCAAATGCCAGACACCCAAGAATTACTGCTTGCTCACCCTGCCCTGCTCTGCAGCTGGACAGAGAAGAGAAAATTTTAATTAAGAGTTCACAGAGTTTGAGAAACTGGGACTGGGAGAAAAAAAACCACTAGTTACCATCAAGGGCAAAACAGGCTCAGCTTGAGGATATTAAATGGATTTATTGCTAACAAAATCAGAGGAGGATAATGAGAAGTAAAATGAGCCCTTAAAACACCTTCTTTCCCCCAGCCCCTCCCTCCCTCCTTCCTACCAATGGTACAAGGAGACGGTGGTGGGGGTTTTTCAGGTCAGTTCATCACCTGAGATTTTTCTTCTGCTGCTTAGGGAGAAGGACTTGGTTCCCTGAGAGCGCTGTGGCATTCCCTTCCCAAACTGCTGCAACATGAATCCCTTCCACCAGCAAACTGTCCCACCAGATACCACTGCTGAGAGTTCTCTGCCACAGAGTTCAGTCCTTCCAAGGAAGGGCTGGTCCAGCTCAGGGGCAAGGCCTTTTTACCAATGATGGCTCCCACCAGACTCGGGACTGAGGCCTTTTTATCCATGTCAACCCCCCACCAGCCCACAGCCCCCCTCTAGGCATCCACCCCTTCTGCTCCAGTGTGAGCACCTTCCCCAGGGCTGGGGGTGGATCTCTGCATTTCCATGGACCTTCAAGGCTGCAGGTGGACACTGCTTTAACATAGTCCTCACCACAGGCTGAAGGGATGTCTTGGCTCTGGCATCTGGAGCACCTCCTCCCCCTCCTTCATCTTCACCGACGTCGGTGTCTCCATTGTTGTTTCTCTCACATGTTCTCACTTCTCCTCTTAGTCTAACTGGAACTAAAACTGTGCAGCCAACTTTGTTCTGATTTCTTCTTAAATCTGTTATCACAGAGGTGTTGCCTCCATCTCTAATTGGCCCAGCCATAGCCAGCAGCAGGTCCATCTTCAGAGTCATCAGGGATCAGCTCTGCTGGATCTCTGTGGAAGCTTTGAGCCATCTTTGCCTCCCCCCCATCAAAAAACCTGGTCCTGGAAAACCAACATACCTCCCATTTTAGCTGTTCAAAGGGCTTTTCATTTGCCCAGCATATGGGCTTCCTGTTTGTTTTTTAATTCAAGCTGGCCTAGAAAAATTATAAAAGCAGACTGAAATAACAAAGCTACTTCTCTTGTTTTACTTGTAGATCTTAGAAATGACTAAGTAAATGTCAGCCAGATTTAATTCAAAAAGAAAAACAGCTTTCTATCTTAGGTGTTAAACTTCACTTTGAATAATAATGAACCCCTGAAACTGCTGGTAGGTAGACTATCTAGCTGTAAAAAAAAAAAAAAAGAGGGGAGGCATGTGGAGAGTAGGATTAGGAACTATTATTGTAGTTGATGAATTACACAATAGGGAGCAGCTCTGCATAGTTAATAATGAGCAATGAAATTAGATCTCCAAATCTAAAAACTCGGTTTTATCATTTGTTCTCTCCTGGGAGCATGGGATAGATGTGCTGGGTACTCTATATCCTGGTTGCCCAGCGGAACCCTTTGTATAAGACATGTGGAGTGTGCTGGCACATTGTGTTTCATTTTTAGCAGATGGGTGGAAATGATGCACCAGAGTGATGGTGCCAGAAGTACAGTGGAAAAACCACTAGATACTGCTTTCTAAGCTGCTCATATAACATGCATTTAAAAGAGATAAGACTACAACCATGCTTTTCTTCGTTGCTGTTTCTGCCTGAGAAGGTAATATTTCTCAGGGACAAGTGAGGAAAACATTTAATTACATTTATGAGAAAGGCAGAGACAAGCAATGAACTTTTTACTCTGTGTGTAAGAACACTTTGTGGGGAAAAAAGGCCTTCTCAGCTTCCCTGGTTATTCATTATTTGTCTGAAGCTTGCCTAATTGCACTCTGAGAGGTTATCAGTTCTAACAAAGCAGTCATTAGGGGATACTGATTTTTTTTTTTTTCAATCAACTTTCGCTCTGCCTCAGAATTGTTAATATTTATTAATGGAAGAAAGTCAAGGGAGGAAAAGAAAATCAATCTGTGATCTAACAGTGGGGGGAAAAAAAAAACCTGTAAGTGCTAGTTCTTGGTATTGTTGTTCACTATTCACCAGAAGTATGCTAACAGTGTTTCTGCCTCATTCAGAATAGTGTTTGTGATAAATGTGGTGCCCAGAGAAGGTCTAAAGATAATGGTAAAAATAAAGATCATTTTCTTCCAGCTAATTGCATAGATTAGGAAACAAGTTATAATTTTATCTGGGATTATTTTAATGAGAAAAATGCATATTTTTAAGCTGTTAAGTCTAGCTTTGTTGCTAAATAGAGAAAGAGATAAGAGCTATAATTTGAATACATTTTAATGGAAATCCTATGGGCTAGACTGCAGTCATCACTTGGGTTAAATTGCAGTTAAGTATGTGTGCCTAAATAGTTTTGGTCATCCACACCAATGCTGAATTCAGTATGGTGGATACTGATTTTGACATAGTGAAGACTTGAGGACTGATATGTTTTCAGAGCTTTATATTCTGCTTTGACTGCCACATTCCTATCAGTATCATTGGGTGTTAAGCAATTAAAAGCAACTCTTCTTGATTTGAAGTTCTGTTCCTGAGTGTCATAGTAGATTTACAGTTTACTACATGCCATACCAGAAGGCAATATCTGAGGCATGGTGTCCATCTGTAATCATCCAGAAATACAGACACTGGGATCTCTTCACAGCTGCAATAATATTACTGTGAGACGTACTGTGTGAGAGCAGTATTGCCAGCTCCATAGGTCATAGAGTCTCTGAAACAGGATGCCAGATCAGATTCCTAATTCTGTCCCCTTAGGCCTGAGAATGTTCAAACTTTCAAAAACCTTCCCTGGGGAAGTCTGGGGGAGAGGTAGGATGAAAACTAAGCATTAAGATGTTTTGTCCTCTTCTCTTTAAACCTATCACCTTCATTACCAAGTGTCTTCCAAGAGAGTTTGTACTGTCCCCCCAATCTCTTTGTTCTTTATGCCTCAGCTTTGCACTGTCTTCTGAAAGCTCTGTGCATTTGTTTACCCGTCTAGTTTTGGCAATTCCCTACTATGCCATGTGTGATTGTGGTAAAACCAAGTTCAATAGAAACTCACTTAATAGGCACTTTTTTTCTTTTTTTCTGATTGATAATTAATTTGCCCTGAACAGAAAAAAAAAAAAAAAAGAACAATCTGACTTTAACTAACTTTTGCTCCCTATTATTTTTTAGGTAGATAGTAGATTTATATTACGGGACAAAGTCACAAGGAAGAAAAATTGCAATTTTCCATTGCATGTGAAATTACTTTGCACAGCTTGTGAAAAGTGACATAGGTTAACAGAAGCTGAATACCAAGGCCAGTGAAAATCTCTAAATTTGTTTAAACTTCTAGTGTTGGAAGGTCAAGCCCTAAAACAAACACAGTGACCCTGTCAGGTCACTCCACAGGATTCCATGCTGCTAATTTTTCTTTAAAATACATCTGACTGATACAACTTCTGTTAATTCTGCTTCCTAAAGGTCAGGCTGACATCCAACATCTAAATGTTGTATAACAGGATTTTCTGAATTCTGGACTGGGCAAAATATCTCTGGATGGTGAGAAAACACCACTTTTTACATCTCAAAACAAGGGCTGAATTCTAGACTGGGTGGACAGAAAAAGTTTCTCCATAAGTTAGGCCTTACACGTATGACAGTTTCAAGAAAATGTTTTTGTACTTATATCTCCCTTCCTCAATCAATGTAATTTTGCACAGATTCTGCCACTTTGACTGCCTAGATTTGATAGTTTCGAGGTTTCTTGCTGAGCTAATCTGCCATGCTTGCTCATCACCCCGACTTTCCCCCTAGTGCAATTTGGTTCCTCCAAGCTGGCCAGCAAGGCCATTGGGAGCTCTGCCAGCTCCTAGCACAAATGACCCTTGCAGTCAGCCCTTTGTCTAGCAGGAATGAACTCATCATAATGATCTCAACACTGTGAAGTTTCAGGTATAATTTGCAGCAGGAATACAGATGTGGATGTGGCCTTGACTTCTTCCTTATAAGTATGGCATGTGGGGTTTTTGGTTGGTTTTTTTTTTTTTTTTTTTTTGGTCTAATGCCTGATATCTTTAACAGCTTGGAGAAAGTGTCAGCTGCATGTGCATCTCTTAGCCATGTAGAAGTTGTCTAACTCTCTGATACAAACATAGACATCTATATCTGGAAAATTTGTTCCAAATCTCTCCTGAGGAAGTAGCAGTGCACAAAAGTTAAAGGAAAGATCCTTTTGCCTTAAGCAGTTCTAAAGAAAACCATTCAAAGCACCCCCAAGAAACATTATTCCATTCATTTAACTTTTACCTGAGTATTGGCAAACTTCCACAGGCCTATCCTGAGCCCTGCTGTGAATGGCTTTTGAATCTGGGAAGCAGGTACATGTTGAAGTTGTGCTTGGATCTACAACAACAGCACATGTTCTGCTGTGTAAGAGCAGAGCTGGAAGGATAAACAACCTAATACTCAGTTCTTCTTACACCAAGACATGTGGGAAGACACTTTAGTTTGAATTTACCAGTGAAAAGGAGGAAATATTACTGAGATTCTGGGAAGATTCTGCCTGGAATTTGAAAGGATGATGCTCTCTGGTAGACAAAACCCAGAAATACTAGCAAGCTCTAAAATACTTAAAGCATCTTGTCTGGGATGTACTCAGATTTACAGTGCAGATTCATCCCTGCTCACTGAAACCAGGGGAGCCAAGTTGGGCACATTCCTTAACTAGCACAGTGTAGTATCTCACCTCACAGACCAATAGGCAGAAAGGTCCAGTCTTACACTTTTCCCCTGTCTACCCAAGGTTAAAGTGCACATTACCCCAGAGCTTAACAATGGCAGTCTGTTCGTGCATAGGACTCCACTCAGGCAGCACAAATTTTCTGGAATGGATTACAATGGTCTCTCCTCCTTTCCACAATAAACCACTACTTTGGTTGACTATCCCTTCCTGTTGTTCCCACCAGTAGCCAAGTTACACGAACTATTGTATGACTAAGTTTAAATACTGCTTTCTGCAGGCAGGAAGGCATTTGTGATTATCTCTGACTTGGGGATATTGCTTCAGTCACTTTTTAGGAGGTCTTGATAAAACAGGCTGGAATTTCCAAATGTTTGTTGGATGAGGAGTGTGATGGCTGTTGAGGTTACTGAGGACAAAGATTGCTGCACCAGGGAGCAGATGAGGACCTAAAGGTTAAATCCCCACGGGCTGTAGAAAACCAAGAATGAAATCCCAATAGCTATAGGGTATGCCATCTTTCATAAGTCTATTGTGCAAACAAACCATTTTCACAGTAGGGTATCTTAGTCTGCATTCTTCACTAGCAGTTGTTTCTGAGTGGACTCTGTCTTCATTTCTCCTGTGGAGGACAGACTGAGGTGCTTTATGTCCTCATCTGAAAGTGGTTAATCCTTCTATTGCCACAGACTCTGAGCTATGCGGTATGTTTCTGATAGTGATGAGAAACACCAGTGCTTTTCACCCTGAAATGAAAATCTTCACACTGGACTGTTTGCCCTGACAATTTAATGGTCCAGCTATGGGCAATTTGCTGATATGGATTAAATAGTCAGTTTTATTAGAAGCCCCCCTTTTCAATGGTTTAAGATTTTATCCATGAAAGGGTTGATTTGATTTTCCTTTAACTCTGGCCAAGAATGAATGTACTTGTAAAGCTCCAGCAAATGTATTCTGTTTTTTCTCCAAACTGCCAAGTGTGAAAGGTTTGCCACAGGGAACAAGCAGCATGTGGTGTCTGGTCAAGGCACTGGACTGAACGTCTCAGACAAGGGAAAGATGATTCCAAAGCAACATTTAATCTTCACAATCCCCAAACTCCTGGGAAACTTAAATTTAAAATCCATTTGTTGTAACCAACTCCCAATCCTCTCCAGAGTGGGGTTATCACTGTTCTTACATATCTAAAAGTCTTGCGATTTGACACAATTTGGAATATAAACCAGTACAAAATACAGTTCACAGCTTGGTACATTTTACCAAGGTACCTTTTACCAATTTGATGTGCATATGGTATCTTTGAATTTCATTGCTGAAATTGAAATTGTGAATATTAAAATACAATTTGGTTCATGTAAGATTGGATGCTGCTGATGTCTGATATTGGAGCATTTAAAAAAGGATTGGATGCTCAATATGTTGCTGAGAGTGAGTACCTTAAGTTCTTACTCCTGAAGAAAGTATTAATCAACTTTCTAAGGCTGCAGACACATCACAGCCAGCTACAATCTCATTACCTCCTTCCCAGATTTAGAGCAATGCTCAAAATGCCACAGGAGGACTAACCCTGAGGACCTCAGTTTGGCTGCCTGGCAGCGTGCTGGAGCGGACAGCGCACCCAGAGCCTGTCATCTGCTCACCAGCTGCTGGAGACCCCCACTGCCATCTGCCTCCAGCCAACCAAATGCCAGGGGGAAACTGAGCCCTAGGCTCAACCAGCCCCAAAACTCTGGCTGCGCATCCCTAAAAAACATTTCCTCTTAAAATCAATTGGTGAAAGCCTTTGTGGGGGAGGCAATGCATGAATGAGCAAGTGAGCACACTTATCAGAGGTGGCTCATACAGATGAACTACTTGGAAGGAAAACAGTCATGAATAACCCCTTGATTTGAAAAGATGCAGAGCTTTGCCACACACAAGACTTAAATGAACCTCCATGGTGACAGGAGTAACTATGTTTGTGTTATACATTATAGATTTTGCTTTGCTCTATGAATTTGGTGAATTGTGCTCTCTGTTGATTACCAAAGGCTGAATAGATTGCCCTCTAACACCACGGTGGCACTGGTATCACAATACTGAGTTAATGGCATTTAAGGAATAGTTTGGCGGGTCAGATTGACTCACGGCTGTTGTTCAACTGAAGCTTGGGGTTTTAGATACTGCTGCTCACATCTGTAGCATCTGTCTGTCTGATTTAACCTCACTAGCATTAACACAGGCTCTAGCTCTGGCCCTAGCCCTAACTACAGGTTCCTTCACATTTTGGATTGAATTTTCTGTTTGGCAAAGCTGTATAGATACTACATTCAGTAGCATGGGTTTACTGTACTATAGTATGGGTTTATCAGTACTCCCTCACTCAGCCTCACAATGAAACAGTTTTTTCTGATAGAATTAAGTCAGGTATAGCCCAAACACCTCTAATTTTATTGTTTAAGTATGCTGCTCTTATTATAGCTGAAAAAATGTATTTTATTATTTGCTGGCAATTCTCTTATAAATTGCTAGAAGAGCTCACTTCATTCAGAAGATGGTCTTTCAAAATTTAGTCTAACAGCAATTTATTTGGAAACAATGTTAAGTACACTTTTTATTAAAAACTAACCAATAACTGAAAAAACAATGAATTCTGACTTGTGGCTAGTTCATGGCATTATGTTTCATTCCTCTTCAAAACACCAGCAGAAGTAAACCAAGTGTTCATCTTGTGTTTATATTGGCACTGCAGGCTTGGAAAGGCCTGTGAGCAGGCTAGCTAGAGGTGGCTGGGGGTGACCTGGCAGAGCAGGGCTTGTCAAAATGTGCATATCATCAGCTAAGCAAATCCCAGATGGATGCCCAACTTCAGCCCCTGCTGATTGAGGGAAGGTACCAACCTGTTAAACATCCTGTTCTGCCTTTAGACTGTGCTAATGACTGTAAGATAGTCACTTATTTTATTTAAAAAAGCAAGGATTTTTTTTTTAATGCCCATCCTGAACACATCTGGTTCCCTGTGGACTAACAAGACCGGATAACCAGAATCATCAGGCTATGGCCAAGAAAATGCCTTCTTCCAAAACTGTGTATTATTCCTTGTAGTAGCTACCTCAGCTTCCCTGAGGAAAGAAGACTAAGGCTTAGTAGCCAAATATATTTCTTGTGAAGATGCAAGACCTAATGGCAGTTTTAAGAGTACCTTCTCTAGCAGGTCTTACTTTACACATTAGTTAAATTGGACACAAAATCTGCAATGATGGAACAGAAATCATTAGCTGTCCCTCCTAAATTTTCCCATGGCTGGATACTTCCCTGCATCAGGCAGATACCCCAGAATGAGAGATGAATGGTAAAGCCTTTCCGCTTTCCCCCTCCCTCACCTCCTTCTCCCACTCCCCTCATCTGCTGTGTACTCAGATCTGTTTCCCCCTTTGTGGAAGAAAAGGGCAAGGTTTAACCTATGAGTTTTGCTGAATGTAAAATTAAAATAATTTGTGTGTGAAGAGCAGCCACATGATATGTAAATCACAACATCACAGACCATGTAGGGCAGCCTGACTTTATCGTGGCTTTGTATCTAGGAGGAGATTTCAGTAGCTGAGAGGAGAAGAACAGATGACCGTCGTTCCCAAAAGGAATGTGTGTGATCAGTTTGGTTCAGGGGACAGAGATGCCAGCCAAATTGCAGCAGAGGAGAGGATGCAGGCAGGAGTGGATCTGGATCATAGTTGCAGCCTGGCAAAGTTAAGGCCTTATTAGTCTATTTTACAGGGGTTCATAGAAATGGAGATTCAAGAGCAAACGTGCCAGTATTGTGTGTATAACCCATGTTCCTGTCCTTCTTATGGAGTTTGTTGCTTGGTTGTAGCACCTGAACTGTTTATGTGCTTATGTGGCTGAGGGCTCAAAGTACTTGTCATGCAGTGATTGCACACTGCAGTGGGGGACAGGGTGACGATCTGAAGCTGACACATTTCCATGTCTGGGTACAAACCTCTTGCACAGAAACATTAATATCTCTTTACTTATCAAGGAATTTGCATAAGTTAGCATCCATTGCAGAATGGTACGTATTTTTAGGTTACATTTACAAATGGCAGAATATGTTTAGACAGCTTTAATAAGAGGCTTAATCAAATGCCTGCCATTTTTAAGTTGGGTCCTGACAAATTCTGTGAGTTGACAGTATCTCTAGTCTCAGTTGTTGTGAGATAGTAAGAAATTTTATCAAATTGGTTCAGGTAGCATGCTGAAAACAAGAGCAAACAAGTATTCATGGTCTTCATTCCTCCTCCATCTCTCTTTCTCCTTTCAGAAAACAAACCAAGAAAAAAGCCCTCCTAGATATTTTGTAGCACTGTTAATGTTTATAGGAAGCCGGGCAAGTCTCAACATTGCCCATACTGAGTAAGTGGAGTAAGTGATAGAGTCTTGGCTGTTATTTGCAAATACTTTTTGCTGCCCTCTGAGTGCCCATAAATGCCTCAATTTTCTGAGGCCTCTGTGCCTCAAGGCTCCAGCTGATGCACAAAGCAGGTGTGCACTGCTTTGTACGGTGAAGCAGGTTATTTTTTCAGGCACCAGTTTCTACAGGGACAGATATCAGATGAGCTGATTTGTTTAACATGTTTTAGACATCCAAGATAGCTGATGTCCTCGCTGTCTGATCACCATCAAATTTGTCCTTGTAGGTCAGTAAAGGCTGTTACAGCAGTATGTGGGAAAATTATGTAAGTCTGCACACTGTCAGGGTCCACATTTTGATACCTCAGGCTGCTCAAGTGTTCATAGCCAGGCACTTCCCATGTTGCTTCTACAGGGCTTGCAGAAGAGAGAAGTGGAGGGAAAGGCCCCACACCTTAAATCTGTTTCCAAAGGTCTGGTTGTATAGATTGACAAGGCAACGGCTTCTTCCAAAAATATGTGTTAATCTTTGTAGTGGTCACCTCAACTTGCCTGAAAGGAACAGATCTGGATCTTAGTAGCCAGATGTGTTTCTAAAGAAGATGCCAGAGCTAATGGCACTTTAAAGAGTACTTTCAGAATGGGCCCTGCTTTCAGCATTGAGTTGCACACACAGTAGCAAGAGTGGAATAAAATTCATCACTAGCCTTTTTTCATCTGAGCACCACCACAGTTCCTAGAGACAGAGCCTCCTGTATCTAGGTATGTTGGTTGGATGAGCAGAAATATCCACATATTAAGTAGTGTGGGATCAAATGGAAGGCAGATAGTGAAATCCCTCTGAAAAGAAACAGCGTCTGTGACTGAACAGTCTTAAAGCTCCCTACAACTGTGGTGAACAAAGAAAATGCCTCCAAGACATTTTCACCCAGCTCCTGATAAGATAGCATGCTGCATGCTATGTTCAAAAGGATAATGTTTTCTCCCGAGTTAGCTTTTACAGAGGAAAATAGTTACTTCCATTTTTTTCTTGGAGCAGCTCAGATGGAAGGAATGAGATTCTGGCAAGTCTGTAGAAAAGGGTGGGGTGTCCTAAAGAGAACACTAAAATGGAAAAATTGACTCCCTTGAATTGAAATGATTTCATTATCATTTGGATATAACTCAGCCAGTTTTTTTCTTTTTTCATAATCCTGGGAATTGTTAAATTTCTCAGTGTAAAGGAGAGAACTGTAAGACAAGAGTTCTCTGAAAATCCCAGAAAGGTCTTTACAGTAAATGTAAGCAAATCACAGCTTTGGGTTTTAAATTCTGACTTTTGTTTGAGGGAGAAAAAGCAGTCACCCGAGAGATTTACCAGCTTTCCACTCTGGAAGAACAGTTTCTTTGGTGGGTTTAACTTTTCTAAAGCATCAGCTAGAGTAGGAACAATTAGTTCTGTCTGTTTTCACACTGAGCATTAATGACAGCCTCCCTCTTCTGATCATGGTTGTCTTTGTCACCACAATTGTGTGAATGTGTAGGAAAGAAATTGTAATTCCCATCTTCATGTTACCCACTTGGGAGATGTGTCTTTGCAGTGACAGCGGATGGGAGCCACATCTGGTGACAATGGCTCTGAGGGATGCCCATAGCAGAAACCAAGCAGAGGTCCAAGCTGTAGAGAAGGCTCCCCACTTATGTAGACATTTCTATCTCTGCTGGGTTTGGGGTCAGTAGGACCAAAGTGTCAGTGCACAGTTTTGCTCTTCAGCTTTGCAAACTCCTCTGTTAATGCTGGTTTCATGAACAGCATCTCATGCTGACTGTGTCCCTTATTATTTCTTCCTGCTAGGATTTCTGAGACAGCTGCTTACACCAAACTCAAAACAACATAAAATATTTTAGTCTCAATGACAAGAATGAATACCATGCACTTCTTCAGGGGCCAAGAGTCTAAGGACCAATCCTTCATTACTTGATACATAATTATTTTTCATTCTTTTCAAATGCAGCAAAACTCAAGCCTTCAGAGAGTAGAATTTTGTAATTAAGAAGCTTTGAAGTGGGGTATAAATGAGAAATCAGGAAGCACAAACATTTTGGTGCAAGCTCCCTAATAAAGAACCATATGGGAAAATTATAAGCTGGTCTAAGGCTTCATGTAGCACATGAATGTGGCCAAGCTCTAAATATTCTCATAAAACATTTCTTATAGCTGAGGGAGATACAGGGAGTGAGAAGGTGTAGCTTTGTCCAATACTTCCTGATCAGTCTGGGAGAAAATCCAGTTTCTCCTTTTTCTTTGATTAGTACTTTGGATTTACCTATGTGAATTTCCTTCTGCACAGCAGAAGAAGCAAAAGTGGTTCTCACTCTCACTATGCATAAATAGTACCAACATTTTCTGCTGCCACTTCTGGCTTCTTTTGCGTTGGTATCTGTCTGCTTAAATCAGACACATGTTGAGAATTCCAAGCAGTAGTTGCTAACACAGCCTGTTACGCAAAATGCAGAAACAGGGCTGTAAACAAAACAATGGAAAGAATTACTGCAAGCAGCCTTCATTGTGAGCCAACCTACAGCCACTTGTGCATGTGAGTGAGACACTGCTGTGGGGTTCAGGCAGCCTTCGTAGGTGAAGTGCTTATCTTTCCATCGTATGCATGTGCAATCAATAAATGACACAAGAAATAGAAGATAACTTCTAGAAAATAGAAATTCACTTCTGTTTTGGTATCATGGAGGGTACAGCTCCATGGAGGTACATGGAGGGTGCAGTAGAGAAAACCAAGAGACTGTGGAAACTGGCAAAGTAGATGTGATTTTCTGCTAATAAAGAGAAGCCTCTGGAAGAAGCCAAGGAAGAGGTGGTAGAGACAGTATCTCCCCTGAGGGCTTGAGTACAGGTGCCATTGCAACTTGGGCTTGCCACCTCAGAGCTTTGCTCCTTAGCAGTCAACTTCATTAGCGGTGAATTGAAGTTATCCCACAGTCTGTTTCACTGCCTTCTGAAGCAGACTGTTCAGCACACCTCTCTGGAGTGGTGGAAGAGTTACATGTTTCAGAATCAATTATCTGAAAACCCATATGCTACCTCTCTGTGCTGCAGTACAAAGGTGGTGGCAGTAGTAGCTCTCAGCAAACTTCTTGCCATGGAAAAATGGTCACAGCAAGTGGGAAATTAGTTGGTATGGCTAAGATACTACTATACTTAGAAATTGATTTTCTTTACCTGCTTATCCCTCCCCATCCCTTACCCTTCGACATTTAATGGAGATTACAGTTGTACTTGGCAGCACTCTGTGTGGGTCACGTTTAACTTACCAACCAAGAGGAATCACAGCCCTGGGCTGTACCCCAAAGTCTTAGCTATTTTGTTCCAGAGTTACAGAAACCAAAACCGAGGAAGATGTGTCTCTCCTTCCCCACCAACTGCCATTTCCACTTTCCCTCCCCTTGACCCAGCCCATCCATCTGAGCCATTCAGATGTGAATAAGTGAAATGCTGTTGATGTCTTGGTGTCTTGCTGCAAGTCCAAGTGACGGCACATCCTTTTGGATAGATCAAAATAAGCAGTTTTGCAGGCCTGGGCATCTGGCCCTGCTGTGCTCTGACCTACTAAGCCATGGTTCTTGTCTATCCAAGCCCTCAGTTGCCTTGTTACCCAGGATGTGAATATTCAGAAAATATCTCAACTCTCATCATTTGTACTACTGAATTGATCATCTCATTCATCCAGTGCTTTTCTTCTCTTGTCTGCTCTTCTAAATCTGTTTCTGACTCCCATGTATGTCAATCTCCCCTCCCTTTCAGCAAATGTCCATATATCTATTTTATTTGTTTTTTAACAGTGCAACTTTCTGACTGTTCATCAACTTTTGGTCATATTTTTCCAAATAAAATTAAGCAGACAGCAGCACTGTGTTTTTTTACATTTGTTTGGTTGTTCTGCTTCCTGCCAAGAGTGAGATCTGGAGTGACACAGGTTGGGTATAGGTTGGGTTCCAGAGGGTCTGTGTGTCCCCTTGAGGATGGTGCAAAACTGGCAGGATAAATTTTAGTAGTGCAGTTTGCAGGTGTCAGGTAATCCATCTTTTTTGGGAGCAGTGAGAAGGTGCTTGTTTAGCGACCTGTGCTCTGGGTTCTTTGTTATAAGCACTTAACTATGCTTATCAACTTTCCTTCACCAAAAGTAAAGCACAGGACAAGTTTGGGAAGAGGCATCAAGCCATTAGGACTGTCTAAAACAGTTCAGAGCTGAAGTTTGATTTCAGAAAAGTCTGTTCAAACCTAACAGCCTTAAAGAACGCTATTCTCTAGGTAGAGAGAATCTGGATGTACATGTGGCTCAAAGACCACAAAAACAAATCACTCAGCATACACCTCTGATCCCCTATCACCCTAGGACTTTTCAGGATAGTCTGGATAATTGTAGTTTTCAGAGCTCTTACAGAAGGACCCCTAAATATCACAAAACTAAGGCTTTATTGTAATTGCAAGAAAATTGCATAATTAAAGCAAAAAAATGGTCTCTTATTTTCCAGTAAGTCAGAGTAAAGCCCTTAAATTCCCTACCCCTGCTCCCCTGGATGTTAAATAATAGTTGGGTAAACTGCACACTGGTCTGTGTAGAAGGATAGAAACTGAAGGATAGAAACTGTAAAGATGGTTAACTGAACACTTGTTCTGAAAACTCACTCATTATTTTAGAGCAGTGCAGGACATTCTAAATTTAAAGTGCCTAATTCACAAAGTGCCTAAAGTGCCTAATTTTAAGAGTTATGGGGGGTTGCAGAAAAGCATGAAAATAAAGCAAGCCAACAGAATACCATTTGATAAATAACAGATATAATGCATTGAAGAATATCTTGCAAAATATGTTTAGTTTAAGCCTAGTTCTTGTTAAGTAAGAGATTACTTTGGTGATTTGGCATCTGATGAATTAGGAGAGCTCACTTGACTGGCACCCCAAGCCAAGTGGCCAGCACATGAGAGATGAGACAGGACTGCCTTCAACTACTGATTTACTTTATATATAAATAATATTTGAAATGTATGAAACTTCATTTGGCTGCTGTGCACAGCCATGCTGTGTCAATTGTACAAACCACGTCAGGATGCATGTGTACAGATGGGCAGAATTTCAGAGGTCATGCTCCCTGTTAGAACAAGGCCATTATCTCAGTTTCTGGTACTAGGCTAAAAATGGTCTAGTAGGTGTCAAATGTTAGGTCCCTGAGATCAGGAAATGAGGCTCAACAACAACTGGTATAGGTTGCTTATAGATGACAGACCTCCAGGTTGTCTCTCCAACACATATGTCAAAATACCCTTATGAAAGCCTAAAGAATGGGTCCTCCTCTGAGGTATTGCCTATTTTAAAATGATATTTTCTAATTTGATAGAGCTGCTGTCTGTTCTACCTGCTGAGTTTGCTGATGAGAAGTGCACTTTGCTGCTACTGACAATCAGCTGCTCTTTTGCAAAAACACTGACTCCCAAATTCTAACCAGCTCCATGTGACAAATCTGCAAAACCAGTGATGGTGAACAAGTTCTTCTGGGGCCACCAGTCAGTCTGCAGCACCTCGTGACAGGTGGCCAGACAGAAGGACCTGGCTCTTGGTCATCAGTTCAGAGACCTGGCAGCAAGAAGAAAGAGTGATGATCACAAACTTTGTTGTTTCAAAATTACAGTATCCCAGAGCATTAATTTAATAGTCACTTTTCAACACTGTGGCTTTGTTGCTCTTGAGCTCCCAAACCTGGGTTTTGGGTTTTGGTTTTTTTAAGGAATAGAGAGAGAATGCACCTGCACTGCCAAGCACTAGGAACGCTCAAAATATGATTGTGGAGAGCCTAGCTCGTGTGCATCCATGCATAACCCCCAAATGTAAAAATTATGTACTGGACAGCGTGTGTGAAATACCAGACCTACCTCCAGGGCTGTCAGTCTGGTCCAAGACTGTCAATGTCTTCAGAAAGCACAGCCATCACAAATGCCCCATTAGTCAAGGGTTAGTTGGTTCCACAGCTGTCACTGTGAGTGCCTCTCCTGGGTTCCATCTACAAACAATTCACTTGCCAACACCAGTCTTTCGTGGAGAAGGGGACAGAGGAGTGGCAGGACCATCTGCTTAGTTTCAAAGGACCAAATCAGGGACAGAAAGTAATTACAAGTGTGTTACAGAGAAGATGTAGTGTAGGGCCATTTTGCAAGCCCCTGAAGAGACAGTGCACCAAGCTGTGCTTAAAGCTACACTGAAATTCGTTGTGAAGAGCTTTATCTTCAGTTATGATACCCAGAGGTTACACTGTCTGAAAAAGAAATATAACTTCAATTTCTACAGTATTCTGTGGTCACATTGAAAATATCATTTTCTGTATGTGTACATAAAGTTGTACAAAACTTTCACAACAAAAATCAAATGTCCAAACTTATGCCATATAGCCATGGAAATTAAAGCCTGGATATTTAAAACTGTTTGTCAGAATTCAGGATCACAAAACAGAATTCAGACTAAAAAATTTTGAGCCACTCACAGAAGTCAGAGGGTGAGCTTGGTACTTTTGCCTCCTCATGTACACAGCTCTGATTTATGTACAGAAGGAATATTTCTTTAATTTCAACCTAAATCTCAGTGGTTTCAGGGGGAACGTGCTTGTTCGGTGACATAATTTTAATCCTATCTCTTATATCCTCTTGAAGCTGTAAGAAACATGGAGTAATAATGCAAATCACCAGATACCGAAGTTTGACTTTTCTCATGGCTGTCATTCTCACAAAGTAAATGAAGAAAAAAAAAGAGGTGAAAACAAACTCAGTGATCAATTGTTTTGCTAAAGATTTATGTTTTATTTCTTTGGGAAGAAATTTGATTTCAAAAACCTAAACATTTTAAATTTTGACAAAAATCCCCATATATATGTTTTAAATACGCCTAGTTTAAAACCTCTAAAAGAAAATTATTTCCACTTCTTTGACTTCTCCATAGAAAATAAACTTTTTGCTCTTATCCACATTTGCGCATTTGCCTGGTCTCTTTAAGAAACAACAGAAGTACACTTTTATGCTCTATGCTAGTGCTCTGGTGCAGAAGTATGTCTGCTATTTTATATAAAAATATACAATCAGGTTCTTCTACATAAGCTTCTTGGAGTTCATTGCTTGTAAGCCTGAACTGAAGACAGTATATTTTGCTTTGAGGTGCTATATATTTTGACATTTTTCTAAGTGGATAATTCATGTAGCGCTTAGGACTGTTGTTTAAATTCCAGCACAAAATATGTCTTGTTTTGAAAGAAAGGCTTGTTTAAAATCACAGATCTGAAATAAGAAGCCAAATAATAAGGCCAAAAAAGGGAACAAAAACAATTCTTACAAGGCAGACCTCTAGGCTTAGAATTGCCTGATGTATGAGCTGTCAGAAATCCAAACTTCACCATGTGCAGATAAATGTTTGCAAAATCCCTAAGTTAGGACTTTCTTGGCAGTATGTATTCCCTGAGCAGTTTTTTGAAAAAATTAATCCCTTACAATTGTAAAAAGCTTTCAAAATGGAGCTTTCCTGCAGTAGAAGTAGAAATGCCATGCTAGGGCCTATTTTCAACATTTTGCTTGTGCTGGTATGATCACTGTTTCTTTGCCACTTCTAGAGCTAATAAAGGTGTGGATTCTTTTGGTTCAGCTGTGATACATGAACTTCCTAAATATTTTTGTGTGCCAAACTCAGTGAGTATTTATGAAGTAGAATTTCATAAACATCATAAGCACCTGAAACCTTTGGTGGACCCATTGCTAGAGAGGTGGATCCTGAGTGCTGGGTATTCTGTGTAGGAGGATAACATGAGTGGTGAATGACCTACGGTAATGTGAGAAACAGTTATGAATTGTAAGACTCTACATCCAAATGCACTCCAGACACCTTCAGGTTTTGCTAATACCATTTATTTGTGTGGTAGGTTCACACCAAGACAGGAAGGTAAGTATCAAGCACTGGGAATACTTTAAACCTGGTACTGTATTTTAAATCAGCTTCTGGTTAGAGAATTTTTTTCACAGGATCTAGGGCATTAATGAGGGACACCTTTGGCCTCATTGTGCTTTTTCTTGGGGAAATTCCTTGCTGCAGTTTCCCAAGTAGAAAAGGGGTGTGGAAAAGAGGGACTGGACTTAGGAGTCTTCAGGCCACCCCAAACGTGCACTTGGATGAGGTATAGCAAGGCCTGGTCTCTGAAGATGGTTTGCCCACAGTGCCCTTCACCTGCCATAAGCCTCACAGGATCATGATCGGCTGTATGCAAATGAGAAATGTGGGTAGCAGGGACTGCAAAGAGAGAAGGCTCAGCTGATTTTCGAGAGAAAGGGAAGAGGAGGGTGTTCTGCAGCTTTAAGACAGCTTAGCATAGACAAAGAAAAAGGTTTGTAGCAGAAACTATATGATGTTTCTCTGGAAAACAGGAGACAGACTTGCCAGCATATCTTGTGGAGTTCTGTAGTGTCTGAGATGCACATTTTTCCACTGGGTGAAGAAGATCTGTATATTCCAGCTCTCTACTATATGCAAAGCTTGTTGTTAGGAAATGGAGACACAGCTGTAGTGAGTGCTAGTTAGCTCAGGGTGCAGTGCACTAGCCTAGTGGCTTCCTAGCTTCATGCACATTCTTTAGTATACTGTGGGGCTAGAAGTGTTGCCATGAGCAGTAACCTCATGGTTGTGTGCACAGTTATTCCCTCTAATGCTAGGAAATGCTAGATCAAGTTCTGTCTTAAAAATAAATAAACCTTTCGCATTCACTCCTCTGGTGGTACGACTGTTTCAGATCCTCTCTGCTCTGCTTGTTAGAAGCCTTATTTCCCATCTGAGATGTAGTTATGGCTCATTTATGCTCAGTCTGAATTGAACACCTAGGGGAAATCAGGATACATGGCATATCCAGTGCCTGAGATGGACTGTAATTGCACTGAGAGAGCTGCCAAAAAGGTCTGCTCAATGGACAAAGGTGTTTGGAGAAGGGTGATGCCCTTGCAGTTGTGAGAGAATATTTTCCATATTATCAAAACACAGGCCTGTAGCTCAGCTGGTGAGGGTAGGAAAGATTCTCATCTTCTAAGCCAAATTTATAAAACTTCCAAGCATCTTTTGCCTCTTAAGCTCAAGTAACAATAGGCTTCATTTTCTCAGTTTCAGCTCTGTTCACTGAAATCAGAAGTATTGGTTCCCAGGGGGAGAGCTGAAGCTAAGTAAAGCAAGCTGTGTGCAATTACTGCTTTCTGAAAAGCGGGAGGAGCTGGGCCAGTACAAATGGTAAGGTTCAGTTCTTGATAAGAATTTTTCAGAGCAGCACCTAAGGGCAAATCCCACAGCTCTAATTCAGCTAAACCACTCCATATCACATTCTGACCAAAAAAAAAAAGACTGAAAAATTTGTGTGTGAACTACAATAGTTTTCTCAATCCCCTTTCAAAAAAATTCCCTAAAAGACAGTATTTTCTACTGCATCTCATTTTGCCATAGCATTACTAGTTGCCAGAGAGGACTTCACTGAGGATAAACTGCATATAGTAAGTCAGTGGTGTTTGAGGATCATGCAACACTCTGCACATGCTCCTGTTGTGGATGTGCATCCTTGCACATGCATCCAGGTTTGTGAATTTTGCATCTCTTCTACTGTTCCTGCCCCAGCACCCTGCCCTGCACATGAATATCCACTAAAGTCTGGGAGGAGTGGGGAGTGCAGCAGAGGGGTTGTCACCCAAATTAACTTACGCTTCTGCACACAATGGGTTCCTACTCACGTGATGTAAAATTTGGTTTTCATGACTTTCCAGCATGGTTCCTAATCATCATGTCCTTCTATTTCTCTGTCTTTCCTCTGGGCAGCCAAGCAAACCTGCATCTCTTTCTAAGTGGCAGCTGGGCCAAGAGACACTCTGTATTTTTCGTGGAGATGCATATACTTGTCCTTCTCACACTGCCCATCTCTGCAGGCATCGTTTCAGGACTTCCAGGCTGTCTGGGAGCCGGGATGCGTCTGAGAGACTGTGTGTACTCAGCCTGTCACTGCAGTGGAGCTGCCTACTTTGGACATTTACAAGGTGTCCTCTGCTCTGCTGCCTGCCTTGCTGTGTTTTCAGAGGGGCTTTTAACATTGGTGGGACCTTCAGATGTTTAGTGTGAGGTTTAAGTGTTGCTCAAAGGTGTTTTTCCTCTCTCTTTCTTCTGAACTATTCTTCACCTATCCATACTGTTGATGACAGTGGCTTTTGTTCTAGAATGGATTTCAGGAACAGGGCTGTTTTACTGTGCCTTGCAACTCTGTGATTTTAATAATTGCTGCCCAACATCTTTGTACTTTTGAGGAGGAAGAAAAAGGGCTCCTTCAAGTTTGTGAAGGACTGCTTGTTTTGACTTTAAATCATACAGCTCTACAATTGTCAAAACACACAAATGTTTACTGAGTATCTAAATATGTTAGTGCAGTTTTTAAAAGGCCTCTTCTTCCAGTCAAGCTGCCAGGGATAATTTCAACACACATTTAAAGTCTTAAATGAAAATACTGTTGATGGATAGTGCCCCTCACAGAGCCTGTGATGGAGAGGAGAGCAAGCTAAACTGAGTAGCTAGACTAAACTTTGTACGGTTCAGAGGTTCCTATTTAGGACAGTACATACTGATTTCTTGCTTAACGGTGGCATCTTTTTTTATAAAAAACCAAAACAAATTAAACTGGTTACCACAGTTATTAAGCTTTTGAAAATAGGTGAAGCAAACTCTGAAAATGCAGTAAGAACAGCTTCACACAAGGCAAACACTGACACAGCAACCTAACTGCTTACTCTGTATTCAAAGCACAGCATGCATCCACACAAAAACCTTGGTGCAGCTTGCCTGAGGAGCAGCTCACAAGAGGATGGAGCATTTTATAAGAGGGATTTAGAGGAAATGAGAAAAGAATACATGACCACATTAACCAGTGGTTAATGATAGCTGCCGCCCTTACCTTAAAAGCAAATACCTAAGCCCTTCCAGCAAAAAGAAGTGTGATTGCTGAACAAGTGCATGCATTGGAGCCCACTGTTCCAGTTACAGTAGGTATCCTTACGTTGTGTCATTTCATTGTGAGCCCAAGAAATGTGTGTTTGTTTCTAAGAACTGCAGTAATTACGGATTTAGAAGTATTTGGTAATTTTTTGTTAATAGTTGCAATAATTCCTTCATCTGTCTGATTCATCTCTAGCCCTCTATAGCAAAGAGGAGTGAGGGACATCCCCCTCAACCTTTTGGTCTGGGCTATAACATTTCTTTGTATCAGGACAGAGGAAGTCCCACAACTCTTCTGATAGAGGAGCTGAGCCTTGCTCTCTCACATGACAAACAAATTTTCAGACTGTTGAATTACTGCTTTAAAAGGGCCTGGGAATATCACCCCCACTCCCATCACTCTTTCCCCTCTAACTATGCTTGGTTAGAGTGAGAGAGAGTAGTGTGAGGGTAGTAGGTACAACGTCTTGGTGGGACTTGAGCATGAGCAAGTTGTGAATTGGTTGGTGTGTGTCGGCTGGCACTCCAGCGTGTCAGCTGAGGTGTATTTCATGGGTAAACGAGTTACCCCCCGTCAGCTGGGTTGGTAAGTGATTACCTGCAAAATATGGGGTAAAATCCATGACCTTGTATCTCCTTGCTTTGCCAAGGAGGACTTGTCCACTGGCAACACAGAACAGCTGAGAATAAATATCACCAAGCATCTTTTCCCTCGCACTGTCAATAGGTTATCCTGAACTTTCTCAGACTGATACTGATACAAGACACTGAAATAAAGACTTATTTGCATGTAGTCTCATAAAAATTGACCTTTTGTACAGAGAAATTGTTCTTCTCCCATGGCAAGGAATTCCTTTTTTTGGCTGGGGCATTGTTTTTAGTTCTTGCCAATATAATACATACCATCTGTGAACCTAAACCTACAGAATATGCTCATGCTAAAGTCAGGATAGTTATCTTTTTATTCCTCCTAGTTTAAAAAGAAATTTTATGTAACTCAGTGGATTCCTTTGAACTGCTAAGGCCACAGCTTTCCCATGCTGCTCCCTGAGCTGCAGCAGTAAAGCTATTTGTGAAGCTGGGCCATGAACCATATTGCAAATTGATTTTTAAAAAGGGCTGGGGAGGGGTAGAGTAGAAAACCACCCAGCAAGACCCACTATTTTTTTGCCTCCTAGAACTACAGAGAGAGTTGCGTACTCCTATACAAAGTGAATGTCTCATGGGCAGTAGAGTTGTTTCAACTCAGTGACTTTTTACAAGCGCCCCAGAATCACTTTGCACAGAGCACAAGAAGCCAGGCATTCAAGGAGTAAGGCAACAAAGAATTAGGGAAGAGGTCACAAAATCTGAAATAAATGTCAATGTGGGAAAATGATCAAAGCATGCACCCAGGGAAGATAGATGTAGACCGCCTAAAACAGCTGTGCAATTCTTTAGAGACTCTGGAGTTTTCACTGGATCTATGTTGCAATTGTTCTCATGGTTCATGCTTTCTAAATTCATAGCTTGCTCGTACTTGTAGTGGTGTGAACTTGATGAACTGCTGCTTGGGTCATTTGATATTTATTTGAGTAATTTAAACTTGGGGAGTTCTTCCCCCTCAATAAAATACAACTGAAAAGAAACACTCCAGGCTCTTCTACAATACAAATTTAATCCCATAGAACTAAAGATCAGAACTGAATAACGAACACAGAAAATACACTTGAAGAGATTAAAAGGATTAAGTAAATAGCTTTCTATAGAAATAATTTTTTTAAAGTTTGTGGAATGTGATAGAAAACTGAGGTGCAGCAGTGTGCTTGTGACCATTAAAGGAGTTAAGTTCACAGGGCTTAAGTGCATTCTGGAAGATTTTTTGCATGGGAAATTTGCAGGTCACCTTACTCATAAGTGCTGTCATCTCCTCTTCTTTCTCCTTGTCGGCTGTTGAAGGAGTGGCTCTCTTCCCCAGATCTCTGAATGTGTTTGATTTGGGTCCCTGCTTGATTTTCCCAGATGTTTCTTGAAAACCATTTTGAGTACCTTCTCTGCCTCCCTACTGAGCCCACAAAAGCCCCTGAGAAAACTAGAGGTTTTGCTGAAGCCTACAGGCTCAGGATGAGTCCCCAAAACCATGGCTGCCCTTGTAGAAAGAGCAAGCTTGGCAACCCTGGCCTGGCTAGTCCTGGGAAGCTAACTCATTTGTTTATGTGGGGAATCAAGAGCACACCGTGAATCTTCTTTGCATGGGTAGGACTTGCAGCTTGTCTTGCTCATCCCTGCAGTGCCCAAATGGTTCAGCCTCAACAATCACAGGCATTACACCCTGGCTCTGTTGCATCCCTGCAAGAAGTTTGAGCATTTATTGGACCAAACGAAACTGAGAAAAGTAGAAAGAAGATTACTGTGATGTTACTCTGCAGTATAACTTCTAATGTGTTAGACATCCAAATTCAGATAACAGTCTGAATTAGGATGAACAGTGATTAGGGTTTGGGAGCTTTTTAAGCTGACGGGTGAAAACAGATTCAAAACAATATGAAAACAGTCACCATTCTCTTTTCTTTCAGTCATGGGATTAAGACACTGAGTGAAGTTCAGCAGATGAACAATTGTCCCTGTCCTAGGATCATACCCACCATTAATTATCAGAGGTTAGCCTGTGTTAAGTTATGGTTGTAGCAAACGTGCCCCGTCTGAAGGCAGCTGTGCTGTGTCCCCCCTTAGAATGCACTTGATGGATTATTTTAGTTTCTGCTTTTGAAATTATTAGAAAAGTGAAAACATTATTCTACCTCTGCTTGCTTTATCATCTAGATGTGTTCTTGCCCAAGCAGTGTTAGTCTGTTCAGTCTACATGTGGGGCTTAGGAGTGTGTATCTCATGTCATTTCCCACGTTTATTCAGGTACAAATGACTCATGGTAATCCTTATAACTATTGGTAAACAGGGACCTTTTAGTGATTATCACTGTATTAGTACGGAAGACTATCCTACACACTGTTTGTGTTTTGTACCATGAGTAAATTGGCCACTCAAATATCATAGTAATTAGTGTTGCACCATTTCTCATGTAAAAATCTGAGTTTGATGCTCATGGGATAGCATGCACTTTGGACCATTCATAACTTTAATACATTAAGATATTTTCTAAATTAAAATAAAATCTGCCTGCTCACAACTTTCATAACATTGACCCAGACCATACTGAAATAATGTGTAAACTTTGTGTGAAGCCTGTGGAAAGGCAGTGAGATCACTTGAAATTCAGCCCACATTTGGTCAGGACCTGGCACTGGTTTACTAGGTTGGTTCAAAAACTCTGGAGACCTGGTTTAAAATGCAGCTGACAAACACTGTATACTATTATCCATATGTAAATTTTCACATGAAAGGGCATTTTTTCTGTTCCCTCTATGTATCTGTTCTTTCTTGAGCTCTGTGTCACCTTTTTTAGACCTGCTTTGGATGTTATCGATGAAAGCAAGGAAAACTTTGTGCAGAAAAACTAGGAGAGAAATTTTAGTGTTTAAGAGTGATCTTAAGAACTGAGTTTGAAACTCAGGTGGTAAACTGAGAGAAACAAGAAATTACTTGTGTCACCCAAACCTCTGGGAATAAATGTCAGAACATGTTATTCTCCTGTCTCTGCCAGCTCAGACCTTTTATTTGGAAGTTATATTCATCTAAAGTGTTGCCTTCTGTCACTGATGATCCCAGCTCGTTCTTTCCACATTGTCCTTCCTCACCTCACGTGTGCATATTTGTTTTCTCAGTTGTGAACCAGTTGCAATTCAGAAAGGGACTGGAACAAGCTCCTTTAATTCTTTTGCAGTATGTTTCATTGATCTGGTTCTTGATACCAACACATGCATGCTGGACTTTAGAAGTATGACATTATGGAGCAAGACCAAGAACTCCCTTAGCTGGCACCAAATCCACGAGACAAGGGCTGTGGACTGGTGTTCCGAATTGCCACCTGCCCATGAACAGATTGTTTTATGTTCTGTCCCTACTCTCTTTCTCCCTAAAGCCAGAAGACCTTGCACATGACCATCCATCTCTCAGAGATGTTTGGAGGATTAAATACTGCTTCAGGCCCAAGTTTCTCAAACTGATACTAAGCTGCTAAAATTGATGTGAGCCTAACGAGTTCCAAAATAATGCTCTGAGTTTTAGAAGCGTAACATGTTTAATGGTGATTGTATTGAAATAAATAGATTTGCACTCACTTCCACAAGCCTGGACATGATTGAAAAAACCACTACTTTTCCTGGTCATTTGAGCTTTCAGAGATGGTATTTACACCATTATTTTCCTGCTGTTTCATAAATTGTTCCAAGGAATGAAAGGAAAGTAAAAAATTATCCCACGTGATCTTTTAAACAGAGAAATATAAGCCTTCTTAAAATGGATTAGCATAGTGTATTTAAAATTTTAGAGAAATATAAAGATTTTGGCATGCCATGCAAAAGAGCGAAATTACTGTTAACATTTTTCATCCAACTCTGAAAATCAGGCTTTGTTATATGTTGTCTACTGATGCTCAAAATATATACCTTCAAAAGTGAACATCACCATCTCTAATGAGAATAGTGATCAGAATCTCCCCAGCACTCTCCTAGTTCCCTTCTTCTTACTTCATCCAAACCAAATAAGTTATTAATGAGGATTAAATCCAAGTCAAGTTAAAAACTCAGTTGTTTTTTTTTCCATTATGGTTGGATTAATTTGCCAGACTATTGTCTCTTTTTAATCCTTATTACACTGTTTATGAGCTGACAGAACTGTGCTCATACTTTTGAACGAAGACCAAGAATAGAAAATATAAGCCTCAAGGTGCCTTAGAAATTTTAGATAGAAAAATCATTCATGTTTTCTATGTAAATTCTCCTATAAGACTCATGATCAAGTGTCTGGAAATATTTGCTTTTGCCAATGAGATAAAGATATTTTTCTTTCACATAATGGAAGAATTAATTTTTTACTTAGCAGAAAAAAATCTATCTTACTTACCAGTCAGCAGAACAAGACTTTTACACATGCAGATGAAGAGGCATATGTTGGTCACATCTTGCACTTCCGTCTGCTGCTATTATTTCAGTGAAAGGCATGTTTCAGATAAAAAATATAGGAAAATATTTGGTCTTCTGATGCATGGAGTGGGGATAGAGTCCAGTGATGTCTTGTTAAGAGGAGTAAGCATGGATAAAAGTAATGGATTGGGCTTAAGTGTCTAATTTGTGTTTGTGTTACCATATTTGTACCATTTCTGTATAAATACAGGCATATCCTAAAGAAGAACAATTTTATAAAGTGTAAAAATGACAGTCAACTAACTACTTCTAAGCAGTTCTGGAGTTGTCTTAATGCAAGGTAATAATTTGCACCTTTGGAGTGCAAAAATTGGAGCCTAAAAGAAAAGACAGTATTGGTAAAATGTCACCTCTTTGAAATGAGAAAGTATTTGCAAAGTGCTGCTTCTTTGAAATGTCTGTCCTTAGTCTTTGCTCTGTGCCTCCTGAAGAGCAGGAAGAGCAGAGGGGTGGGAAATTAACTGTAGTGATCATCAGAGGAGAGGCAGCTACATAGGGTGGGCTGGGGTGTCTCAGTGTGACTCCGGAGCCTACTCCCTTACTGGAGATCTTACTAGTTAATAAAAAAAAAATGAGAGAGTGAGAGGGAGAAAATACCATGCCTGGACAGTTCATTACACCAATAAAGTTACTATATTTGTTTTTTAACTAACATTTTACATATTTTGTAAAAAAAAAAAATCTTTGTCATCTCCATGGTTCTAAGAATAATTTGGTGATTTAACTCCTTAGAAATATAATTTCTTTTTCATCTGGTCATTTCCTCAAACTTACTGTATGAGGGAGACCTGTCAAAAACGTTCCAAGAAGTAAAACAAGACAGGAAAAAGGACTGAGTTTTCAGAATGTAGTGATATATTTCTTTGGAAATCCTTGAAGCAGATGATATGATAGTCAGAGATGTTTCACTGTAGCTTCAGTGAGAACTTTCAGAATTTGCCACTTCAGAGCAGCTGGAGCATTGGCACAAACTCACACGTTATGTTTCTTCCTTTAATTCCATTCATGGTTATCCCCCAAATTATTTCATTGTTAGCATTACAATGAAAATAAGCAATCTACTACACAGTTAGAAAAATATAAGGCATTCTCCTTGCCTTGTGCTAACCTCTCTTCACATTCATTAAACTAATTTGCTTCAACTAGGAATGCAGCCTTTAATCCATTCTTCAACTACTAAATGTTATAATCAAGAATTATTGCCTATGTTTCAGATGGACTTAAGTGTGAATGTACCATAGATCTTTCCCCTCTCTCTCTCTTTTGTTTTTTTTCTTCTTTTAATCCAACCATCAATCTCTATTCTTCCAAGCTTTAAATTCACCTGGTCTTCACAGAACTTAACCTTCCAGCTGGGCAGCACAGTCCATATTCTTTCCTAAATATTTTCTGTGTCTTTTGGTGTGCATTATACTCATCTTGTCCAAGTAAAAATAGCACCTGTCATGCAACCTCTGTCTGAGGATAGATTGCTTTCAGGGTATTGAATATACTGAATACTGTGTACTGCACTTGAGAGTCTTTTACGCCAAATGAAGGATGATCTTCATTTCAGTATTTCTCTCTTCATACCTGCATGTTCCCCACTGCTGGCTGAGGATCCAGTAGAAAACTATGACTTTGAAGGGGACAAGAAGCCTGCCTGAAACAAGTAGGACTGGGCTGCTGTTCCCTTAAGTCTGGATTATTTTGTGGGATAGAGTTTAAGCACACCATACATTAATACAGAGGATGCACTGCAATTAAAGAGAAAAAGCATTAGACCATGCTCACCATTGCTCATTATTAACGATCATGTCTGTGTCAGTGGTTTTTTGCACCTCTGCCTATTAGCTTTTGAAGTTGCACACACCTAATGTTATTTGAGGGAAGAAAGACGACAAAGCTTTTGGAGAAAACAGATCCATGAAAAAATAATGATGATGGAAAACACAGTGAGTAGAAGGAAAGTAATTCATAAGAGAAAGGGATTAGAGACCTTTCCTTACCTTTCTCATTTTCCCTCCTGAGAATGGGGGAGTATGTCCTTCAAAACTTTTGTGCACCAGTTTTTTTTCATTTCAAGGCCAAAAAGGACCATTGCAGTAAATCAGTCTGATTTTCTTTTTAACATTAGCCACAAAACTTTCCCAAATTAAGCTTTGATCAAAACCATGTGTGGAGGAGAGGACAAAAAGGAGCCATGCCGTGAAAAATCAGCTGTTGCTTCTAGGTGAAATGTGCATGTGGCCCATCCTATTGCTTGAGTTTGATGCAATCCAGAGCCCTGGCAAGGCAGTGCTACTCACTCAGGGTAGTGGCCATGTGCTGAGACAGTGAGACAGGAGATGGCAAGGTAAGGGATCGTTTTGCTTTCTACAAATATCTGTTGTTTTTCATGGATCTTGTACCTTGAATTTCCACTCTTTGTATTTTTAAAACAGGACGCTGGTTTAGACAGATCTTTCAGCCGAGGTAGTTTGCCAGATCTTATGTTCCAAGATCTAGAGGAATTATTTCACACACATTTCAGAACCTGTTAATGGCTTTTCGCCCAAGAAAGAGGTGAGTTTTGCAAGCTTTATAAAAATAATGTTGACAGGTTTCTCGTTTTTCTTCCGTGTTTTCATTTTCTTTCAGTGAATATGTATAATGTCCTCTACTAAAAAAAAAAAAGGTATTGAGGCTCAGAGACTTGATTCTAAGTAACTGTATGAAACCTGCCAGTCCCCAAAGCTTGTTAATACTCATTCAAAGTAGATTTCACAAAGTTAGGAGCATACTGGCAACATGCTTTCAAAGATGGGACTTCTCAGCATTCACAGAAAAGCATTAAAAGTCTTTCTTTGTGCGTCCCTTGATGTCCTGAAGGAGTAAAGTTGAGAGGTCAGGTTTCACTCCTGAGAAAGCACTGTGAACCGTTGAATTTACAGGATGTTTGGAGATAGCAATGTGCAAATAAATTTTAAGTGAGGAGAAAAATCTGGACTATCAGTGTAGATGAAGTACATATTTTTTGTTGCAGGAATAAACAGTGTCTTTGCTTAGACCCTAGCAACTCTGTTGGGGCATCTTATTTTATCTATCTGAAAAAATCCAAAACAATGCCAGAAAAATTTAGCAGTAAGTCACTCTGATATTTAAGGAGAATTTGGCCCACCATGTGAAGGTCTCCTGTTGACACTCGGCAGTCTCTCCAGTTCTGCGTCTCCCATTTGAATTTGAACAATATTTCTCCTACCCTTGTTGCAGTTCTCTCAAAGTTCATGAAGTGCTTGCCTGGGAAGCACACCAAAATTTCAGGCATGAACTTGACATATCACTTTGTAGGAACAAAATCCCCACAGAAGTTGCAGGTTCTGCAGTGGCACTGATGGCACATGCAGAATGAGAAAATGCAGTGTGGAGGTGTGTGTGGTGCCAGCAGATCATGCAAATTAAATATTCAGTCCCTCTTATTTCACTTGTGTCAGTGATTTCCTCAGCCAGGCTTCAGTGGTTTTAAAAGTGCAAACCTGCTTCTTTCTTCAGCACTGGCAGGACCGCTGGGACCTGCACTCAGCATGCTCCAGGAGAGTCAGCAGCTGCTTAAATCAGAGAAGGCATGTGGCTGATTGAATCACCTGTCACATTGATTTATGGACCTACAAGGTCATTTTTCGTGGCTTGTAAGTGATTTTCTTTGGATGAAAAATACAAAAGAAGAAATTGTAGGAGATGTCTTTATTAAGAGAAATGTAAAAATAATGAATAAAGACAGATTTTTTAATTTTATATGGAATTCCAGTGGAGGGATGTCACAGTATTGACACGAAAGGACGAGCCAGAGACACCTGTTTGCAGGATCAAAGAGAAGGAAGGAAGGGGACAAGACCCGCCTTCTTTATTTTTTATATACATTTTGAAATCACTATTCATTGGAGGAAATCAGTTCTTCCTCCCTCAATTACAGTGGTCAAAGGAAATGTCCATCAAAGTTCTGTGTCCATGAGAAAGGAATGTGAGAGATAAGATACAGTTACAATAACATAGCTATGTTTACAGAAAAGACTGTGAGAACTAGCTACAAAGAAAGTAAAAACATTCACAACTGCAAGAAGCAGGGCAACAGTGGGAAGAAACCCTTCTCCTGTAAGGACATCCATAGCAAAAAATAAGAAAATAGGGAAAAAGCAAGTCTTGGTCAGCATTGAGAACATCTTTACAAGGTACTGATCTATCTAGTGGTTTTTATTTGGTGTCTAAGTACATTGCCACTCCTTTTCAGACTGAATTTAGGTACTTGCTCTGCAAGCTCCTGCCAGAGGTTAAAGAAAACCCACTCTACAATGCACTGTCTGAGCTTTTTGTTCTAATTTTGTGTTACCATTCACCCAGCTAGCATCCAGCTCTTCGTTTCATGCTCATTTCCAGAGCATACCTTCTGGAGTAAAATGCTGCACAAGAAAAAGAAAGAGGAATCTCTTCTGTAAGAAAACAGCAGGCATACCTGAGGTACTACTGCAAGAGTTCTATTGCAGTTTTATGAAAACTTATTTCTTTGTCTGGAATAATTTATCTTTCTAAGCTTTTAATTAAAAAAAATGAAAGACTAAATAAAACATATTTTCATTTATTGTCATTACACTAAAGTGAGTATATCTGAAGAACTGGAGAAGGTTTGGGGTTTTTATTCCTCCTATGCTGGAATTCATGTGCAAGAGCAAAACTTGGCCTATTTTAGTTTTTATAAAGACTTTTCCTCATGCCTTTCATTCCTTTCACCTATCACTCCTGAGTAGGAATGTTGTTGATTGCGTGGATAACACTGAGAGCAAAGCTCCATGAAGACTCACTAGAGCAGTTTCACCCTTGGTCTCCAGGCATCACATGCATCAAATATCACTTCTATTTTCAAGAAAACAAACAGCTTTTAAACTGAGAGACTCCTGGTCACTGAGTAATGTAGAAATCAGGGCAGTTGCAAGGTTCTTGCCCATCAGAAATGCTCAACATAACCAGCAATGTCCCATGGAAGACTCAGACCTAAAATAAGTTAAAGCTCAAACCGTGCTGAGAATATTTCAGAAATTCAAATTGTAGTTTGCAGAATGGCAGTTTTGGAATAAGGTCTAATTTTTTCTGACTTTTCACCTTGTTAATGAATCAAAGTATTTTCTTGTCAGACACCAGGAAGTTTTGTTGCACAGACCTGTGCAATTCCTGTCTTAGAAGCTGAGCTTAGTTTCAGTTCTGGCAAAGATACTAAGGAGATCCATAGGGAAGAACTGCAGAAATGCAGAATTTATAGAACTGCTTACAGTTCTGCCACAAAACTCTTATATTAAATTATATTAAATTAAATAATTAAATTAAGTGTAAAGGATGAATTAACTGTATGGGTACACATCATTAATATGGATTTATTTCTTTATAATTTTGCAGTGATAAGCCAAAGCTGACAAAAAAAGAAAACACATCCTTTCAAAAGAGCTGATTGGGAAGCCCTTGTGACTGCTTTGAATGATCACCCCTGGGACCACAAAGTCAGGCAAGGTGGATGAACTGATTTCAAATACATAATATTTTTTACTTTTAGAGACAACTCAAACCAATATTTCTCTTTTTCGCTTTCCAGAAATGTTCATAATAACTTTTCCATTATTCTATGACTTTTTGAAACTCTAGATTCCAGACAGGACAAGAAGCAGGAGTGCAGTAATGCTGTGAAAGAAATGGTTGTTCCAGCATTTCTGGCTCCTCAGGAAGGAAATAAGTAGTATTGTATTTTCCATATAAAGGAATAAACATATGTTTCCAGTTACAGTAACCTTTCAGACTAAGCTAACAAGACAAGAGCAAAAAGCACTGTCTTGGTGAGAGGGTGGATGGTGTTGACCTGATTGCTGCTGTCTGAAACACTGCTAAATAATTTATGCTTGTGCAAAGTGGATGTACCAGATTGCAGGGGCACATTTACTCTCACTGCACAGGAGTTCAAATGTCAGCATAAGGCACCAAATTTAGGGGCAGGAGGAAGTGAAAGGAGTGGAGAAAAAAAGGAGAGACAGACTCTTTTTTTCGATGACATTCATTGCACCAAATAGTAGCTCTCTCCTGGACTTTTATATATGTAGGGATGTAGGAAAAACAATTTTGAGTTGCTTCCTACACTCACCATAGCAGTGATAACCTCATAACAGGCAATTGCCTTGGAAATTTTCACAGCCCATTTGCCACAAACACAAGAGAGATGCATAGTTTGAATAGTCCTAGACATCCAAGCACTTATCTCAAGCAAGGTTGCACTTCAGACTTGAGCTGTTTTCAGGACTTGTTTCCTTTTTTCCTCTTCAATGCCATATGTTGCAAGTGACTTCTAATAGCGAGGGAAGGCATCTCTTTTCTTATCTGCCCTTGGGAGGAGGTGCCAAGGCCCTGCTGTGGTGGGAGGGCCACCAGCTGGAGCTGTCATTAGGAACAGGTACCTCCTAAAGGAGCCTTGCTCAGAGGCACAAGCCTCTCTGCCATTATGGGCAGCTCCATACCCACACTGGAGGTCACCACGTTGATTGGCAACTGCTCAGCCAAACCTGATGCCTGGGACCTCAAAGCTGGAGAGACTGTGATATTTCATCACAGGAGGAAATACCACTGTACAAGAAAATGAAATGGCCAAGGGATGAGACTCTTGCTTAACATTCACTACATTGTCAGTTTTATCTGTTCTTTTCCAAAATGAGTATGTCTTAGAGGCAGAGAATCAACAACATTTTTCCACATTTCTTGAGCAAAATAAGGTTTCCTCAAAGCTTTCCTCATTTCTTGAGCAAAAATCCAAATATCAGATAACTACAATTTGGTTTTGTTTAAATTAATAATAATCCTACTACTAAAAAAGTCGTGCATGGTATATTGATATTGAAATATATATTTCGGTTGTTACAATTACTTTTAGCTTTTCCCCCAGAGGAGTTTTGCTTTATTGGCAGTAGCCAGTGACGGCTGTTCAGCAGCCTGTGGTAACATCTGTAGTGTTGTAGACTGACAGATATTTTACACTGATAAGAAGTTACTATTCACCTTGCAGATGAAATAGAGATAGTGACACAAGAAGGGTCATTTTTTGTTTGTTTGGTTGGTTGGGTTTTTTTTTGTTGTTGTTTTTTTCTTGGGGTTGCTCAAGGAGATGGTGCAGGGTTGACATTGATAGTCATGCAAACCATGCCCATGAGCTCAGTTCCTCCCAAACGTGTCTGTTGTTTTTCAGCCATGGGTGAAAGGAGATATTTGCTGCCGCTCTGAGAAAAATCCTGCAGAGAGGTCCTTCTACAGCAGTCTGTTTTAGGGAGAGAAAGGCATTTGTTTAAGACATTTAATGTATCAGCACGGAAATCTTGCTTTCTGGTTACTACTTTGTAGTTAATATGAGTCTCTAACAGAAGTAATCTGTCTGTGGTATTTGCCATTTTGAAGTAAAGCTTTTAACCAGTGACTTTAGTGGAGAGCTGTACTCTATTTCTCTGTGTGGCAGGGTTTGAGGAGAGAGGGTGGCTCTGGTTTTTGTCCTAGGAGAGCAGGAATGCCTGCAGCAGACACAAGCATTTTGGAGTAAGTAATATCCCTTAACGATGGCAAGCATTATGTAGATCAGAGGTGGTCAAGATATGACAAGATAGGAAGTAATAAACTCTGGAAATAAGTGGGTCCACTTGTATGTGGAATTTCTTTTAGGTTTAGTGTAGGATTTATGTTTCAGTGTAAAAGACCAGGGCATAAAGTCACTTGACAAACAGTTCTCCAGAAAAGTGGTTTCAGTCTATATTTGCCAGAGCCCTCACAGCCCAGGAGATGCTTCTGAGGAGATTAATAACAGGTAAATAAGAAAGCAAGTTACTGTCAATAAAGTGAAATTTCACTTACCATGAGCCTAAAAAAATGTTAGGAGGTTGAAATTCAATTCAGTTGAAAATTGTTAACCCCCTGTATTCTGTGCTAATAAAGGTTTGTAGGACAGTAGCAGGTGGTGGGTGAGGTTGAGTTCTTTCAGGGCTAGATCACGGCATTTTTTGTTGTCTAAAGTGAATGTAAGGAGCCAGTATCTCATAAAGCCCAAGTCCAGTATCTTTCTCCTGGAATTGCTGCACTGGAGATGAAATGGAAAGGCTGCTGTTGTACCAGGATTTGGGGCACCTAGATTTTATTTTTGGTACCATGTGACATCAGACAAGTCACCTCTGCTTTGATTTCTTCCCTAAAAACCAGAAATTATATATAGAGATATTGTGGAGCAGGGTCACCCCAAAGCAGAATTCTTACATGCACCAGCTCAGGAAACCAATCAAGCACTTACACCATGGAGAGTGGGCGGAACTCATAACTCTCTGTTAAATATTCCTTGTATTAAAGATTAACAGTGACCGACAACTCTTCATGATCCATGTTGTAATTCTGGAAGCTGATATAATAGCTGGGGCTAAGATAGTGAACCAAATCAGATGAAGTGAATTAATGTTTTGTCAGAGTCACATTTGACATAGCATTTACAACTTTAGCTTCCCGGTGCACGATCACTTTTCTGCAACATTGTGAAGTAGCCTTGAGAATGAGTTCTTCCACAGTGGAGCTGTAATTTCTATTTCTATAGTCACACAACTTTGTGGGTTTCGAAACACAGTAAAGCCCTGCTAGCATGTTAACTGTACTTGCTCCTAATCAGAAGGGGAATTCTCATTTGTGTCTGAGAAGAGGAACCTGAAGAAAATTCATTTAGCTTTGACTGGAAGTAACACTAATGTGCATTTGAGCTACCGTGTATGGATTTATTTTAAAATAGTATTCCTTGTGTTTAATTATTATTACATTTCTCTACTTATCTTTTTCATGCAATTCTGATATTAAATGTTCAGACATTAATCCACATAATTTGTACCACATTGAACACCACCACACTTCCTGGTGAAGCAGTAGGCAGTTCATGAGTGAGTTTTCTACAGTAGCTGCAGGAACCATAGGTCTTCTCCCATGAAATTCAACTATTTGGAGTACCTAATCAGGGATGGGATAGGGCAGACTGGAAGGCACTTCTCTGTCCTGGCCAGTTTGATTAGCTGAGCCAGAACCAATTTCTTAATAAATCATTAATTTTGTGTTGCAAGAGAGAAGAAATGCTGAGTTGCAAGTGTCTCTGCATTTCTTGTTTTCTTTCAGCATTTCTTTGCAGTCACAATAAAGCCCATGTGAGATAGTTGCTTTCTATGGGTAAAAAAAAATCATCTAGATTTCAGTGGATGTTCTATGCATAGGAAAAGAAGTACATATATGCAAAGGTTAAAAAAGTCATTATTACCATGTACTCTGTAAGGAACTTATGTAGGAAGGAGTGTCAGGTAGTGCTCAATATAGTGTTTTGCCAGAAAATTTTAAGTGAATTATGGAGTCAATTACAAATTCTTTGATGGCACTGGCAGCAGGAAAGTCTGACTTGTGAGATACAATGCACCCTTTAAGCTGCAGCCAAAGATCTAATTAATAACAAATCTAGTTGCTGCCACCACAATCTACCCTTCTGAACCATGCAGCTTTGTAAGAAGTAACCTGGTAACATGAAAAGTCAATATGTGGTTTCTTCTATACTAATATGCATTTGTCTCAGTCACAGAGCCAACCACCACACTAACTAGGTATCCACGATTCTCCTCAGTGCAGGGAGTAAAGCAGAAATCTTGTTCAGACCCTTTCCTAACTGACTTTGACATGATTTCCTTTGTCCATATGACTTCTGAAGAGAGAACAATGCTACTGCATAAACATACAGGATGGTATGTACAGGACTGGAACTTGGTGGCAGATATTGTCATCAGTATCTTCTGCATATGCATCTGCTTGCCAAAGGAGCTTTGGTCTTGTAGATTTGACTGTGGATTTCTATCTCTGAAGCAGGAAGCCCATGTCCTAATGTGGCATGTACTATACATTTACATCTAATTCAGGGAAACCACAGGATCTCTTTGAGGAGGCGGTAGACAGGATTTGGTGTTTTGTATCAGTGATTGACGTAAAATTCTGCTGCCATTATAGTCTCACCTATTGAAATTGCTTTCCATAGTGTGGGATGAGGCGTGTCTTGTAGTATATTGGCATCATGTAGTTTCGATTCTGAGAAATGGACGATAATGGTGTAGCAAGCCTACTACTAATAAATCCAACACAGCCTGCAGTTTATAACCAAGTTTATAACCACCAGAACAACGTGGCCAACTTCAGAATGAATTCTAATAGATGTCTTGTCAAAAGGGGCTTCATCACACCTAGCCTGATCTTAATACTGTCACTTAACAGAGCTGGCCAGTTCAGCCCCAGGTTTCCCACGGCAGAGTCTCAGATGTCTCGTTCCACAGAGCCATTTATTCAGAGCGCAGTAACACAAACAGCCCGAGCTGGTGCCTCCGAGGAGGATCCCCATCAAAGGAGCCCCGGCCTTTGATCCCATCACAGTCTACCTCATCACAAGTCTCTTCCTCCCCAGTCTCTCAGTGTCCACTTGCCGGCTGTGCCACGGGCCTTTGTGCCCTTTGTTATGCAAAGGGAGCAGCTCACGGCCTCTTGTCTCTCTGGTCTCCCACCAGAGCTCAACCTGCATCTCCAACCACAGCCTGCAAACCGGGCTACCTGCACCAGGGGTGTTCCTTAGCACCATCTGTGCTACAGGATTGTAGACTTGGGCAGAGGGAGTGCAACTGGAGAAAAATCCAAATGATACTGCCGAAGATACTGCCCCTGCCAGCTTTTTTCCAGGCTGGGCACCCCTGGCAAGAGCTTCAGCTGCTGGTGTGAAAGACAGGACTTCAGGAGACATGTAACAATGTGCCTTGCCCGAGGTAATCAAGCTGCTCAGTGACTGACTGAGAAGATGCTCTTGCTTTGAGAACGTTTGGTTTCTCTTGCCTCAGGGATTTCTATGTAGTGACCCATTCCCCTGAAGGGATAAAAGCCTCATGTGGTGGTCAGCACTCTGGGGTCTTAACTCCCACCAAGTCCTCAGGAGCTTTGGTGAATATTAATCATTAATGACACTTTTATTATATTTTTTCCCACAGATGCATCATTTCTCTGCTTCGTTGGCTTCTGTAGGCAGAACCTCAGCCTCTCCACCTCTAGCTTCCATACCATGGTACTCTGAAACTGCAGAAGACTCCTTCCAGCTGTGAGTAAGGATGAGACTGGGCTAAATGTGCTTTTCCATGCAGCCAGAGGTTTGTAGGGAGAGTTTTCCAAAGGAAGTGTGTCTGTAAAAAAGGATCTGGAGTACACTTTGGTTTCAAGGCAGTAATTCTAAACTTATTGCTCAGGTTGCAGTGCTATCTGGGACCTGCTGAAGTCTTTTGGCAGCTGACTGATCTACTCTGAGAGGTTGGGATTTAAACCTGAAGATATTTGTGATGATTTCTCCAACTGTGTTACGAGGAGAGAGGAGTAACTGTGATATGGGGAGCCTATTGCAATTACTTTGGCTGGCAGCAAAAGGAAAAGGATGGATTTGGTTTTTACAGACCTCTGGCAAAGTACTGCCCTGGGCTGTTGCCCAGAAAACTGGCTATTTTTGAATAATAAGTCATACTTTTGGAGCAGAGATTCATGACTATATGAGACCCTGGCTGTTTCTCTCACTCTGCCTCCCTTATCCCACGCACACGGCATGTTAATGTCAAGTCCAACGACTCCACTGAGGTGGAACCAGGATTCAGCTGCATGGAGGGAGCCCTCACCAAATGCCTGTTAACTTTGTGGTGTGTGGCTGCTCTGCTCTGCTCACTGCATTCTCCATGAGGTGCATGAGCTGGTTGGTCCCCACTGCTGTCATTGTCAGGTGCTTCAATTCACTGCCTACACCCATAAGTCATTTCCTAGGTTCCTATATTATGAAGTGGGTTTCCCATAGTCCCAGGTATGATGATCCTTGATCATCACCCACAGATGATCCTTGATCTATCTGGAAGAGCAGAGTCTTGCTGTCTGTTCCTTGTTCTGGGGTTTCCAAGGAACCCCAAGCTATAAGCCTTGAAACCTCTCACAAATCCGGCACATTCAGGAGCAGCTGGGTGTTTCACACATTATGTTGCCAGCTATAACTTGCTTGGTTTTATGGTGTGGCTCCAAGACCTTTCAGATGCCACTGGTTTCTCCACATACTCTCACTTCCCCTCCGTGTGGTCCTACCCTTCTTGGTTGCCACTGCCCTGGAGCGTTTGGGAGCAGACATCCTTGCTCACGCCACCTTCTTGTATTTCTCAGGTGGCTTTCCCTCACATATTCTCTTTCTGTTTCTTGGCTTCTCTTCCCTCCCCCACACTTCATCTCTGCATACTGGAGAGTCCTCTGCATGCAGAGGAGCTTCTACAGGCTCCAAACTACAGGGTCCAAATTGTGTCAGTGAACACACTGAGGCAATTTTCCCATGTAATAAATACACCTCACGTGATGCTTAAATCAGATTAGAATCATGCCCAAGGTGTGTTTTTAATAAAGAGGAGAAGAAAATCCTATCCCATCCTACCACCTTCCCCTCCGGTTGTGGAGTATTTCTTTTAAGCTTGTCTTTCAAGACAGTTTAAAAATGGTCTTTTGGCCTGCTGATTCCTTTTCATCAAACAGCAAGAAAAGCACTCTGGTCGTTTCATTCCTGATGAGCCTCAGTGTGTATATGCAGTTGTAAATAAGGAATTTTTTATTGTTTTGGGTTTTTTTTAATTTAATCTGACTTTGACATCTTACAGTTAAATTCAGCCACAATTCAAAGCAAGGCAGATTGTTATTTAACTTCTTGATTTAACTCTACTGTGAGAGTGGTACACAATTTTCTGTTAGTATTAGCTACTTGATATGCCTGAAAGTGTGAAACAGGTATGTGGTAGAGTAAAAATGGCAGTAACTGTCTAAAAGACCTCCAGCTGAGAACTTTTATCAGATATCTATCTGTTTTGCCTTATTTTCTTCCTTGCGTGTTAAAACTCATCTGTTGTAAACCGGCATAATTCTATCTGGCTCATGGCAAGGATTAAAGGAAATATTCTCCTTTTTTTCTTACCTGTGCAGAAGGGGAGTTTCAAAGCCTCAGACACGCTGGGCATCCCTGTGTGTTGGGTCTGCCTGAGGGACTTGGAAAGAAAGGCAGAGAGTGGACCCCAGGGAGAGCAAGGCAGGAGTAACTCACTGACTGAGCTGGCATGAGGGCAGTGGGAGCACTGAGTCTCAGCCCCACATCTTCTGCCTCCCAGCTGAAAGCACCTCCCTCCCCATCTCTGTAACATTAACATGTCTTTTTCTGATCCTCAGTCAGCACAGTGGAACAGCAGTCCAGCCTCAGCGGGAATGTGAAGCACAGTACTTAGGCATTTCTTGCTATATTCCTCATATTATTTTTTTATGAAGTGCTTCTAGTTTCAAGGTGCAGCTGGCAAAACAGAGGGTGATTTTGCTAAGAGGAAGCCTTTGACACAGGAGCAAAGCCCACGCTTGCTACAGCCTCAGCTTAAACATATTTGGTTTTGTGCACTGGACCATGGAGGGCTGCTTTGGGAGGTAATGCTGGTGGCCCTAGACTAGAAGAAAATGGGATGCAGCAGGAAGCACCACCATGCCAGCATGAGGATTTGGGCAACAGTCTGCAAGCCCTTTGCCCTCCTGGCCCAGCCCTGCAAGGTAGGGCAGGGTTGGGACTCTGTCCTCTCTTCAAGGGAGTTTTGTTGGTGCCAACATGTTCAGGTACCTGGGATGTGCATGACAGCTCCCTAAGGACAGTCCAGCTGACTCCTGCATAGAGAAGGAAGAGGGAGAAGTTTGGTGAGCCATCCGTCTCCTTCCTTTATTCACTCTTGGTACTTGTCTAGCAAAATGTGCCACAGAGTTGTTGAATATTTTATTTCCCTATTATTTGTGTCTGTAGATCCGAAAAATGTATGGTTTGTGGAATCTGATTCTCAGGCAAGGAGGATTTGAAAGAAAATAGGAGCTTGAAAGCAACTTTTCCAATAATAAAGTGCTAAGAATGACTGCAGACTCTCCGTGAAGATGTCCCATGGTGACACTGACACCCATGTGGTGCCCACCACATCTCTGGACAGAAGAGAGCTTCCACAGGCTGCTTGCTTCCCCTCCCCAGGCTGCTTGCTCAATCCCATGCGCCAGCCCTGACTGCAGGAGACCCTCTTTATCCCTGCACCCCCAGCATTCTGGTGGGCTGCCCAGGCAGACTCTCCTCTGCTAAGCTGGGGGAAGAAGTGCAGACAAGGAAAAAAACTGAATGAGTTCAGGGAAAAGCCCATGCATGATGGGAAGGCAGAAGGGAAGAGAGGAGGGATCAGTTTGGGGCAGATGCTCAAGCTAAGGATTTCTTGGCTATTTTTATGCTTAAATTCCTATACTTGAAAATGACTCAGTTGTTCTTCCTTATATGATATAATGGGACCCATGAGAAATTTCCTAGATTTTTTTAACCTTGTGCTTGCATAAGATCACTTCTTCAATATGTACTTCTCCCCACTAAGCATCTGGGTGAGCAGAAAGTTTAAATGCCATAATTGCCAGAGGACTTGCCTTGATCCAGGAGCCCAAAGAAAACAGACTTTCTTGTGTAAAGTCCCTCTGGAGCACAGCTTAAACAATACAGAAAAGCAGAGGCTGACTGTGTTTTACAGTGCTAAAAGCAGGGGTTGGCTCGTGGGGGGAGCAGGGTGTGTTTTGACACATACCAGACACTCTGACACTGGAGGAGGGCCTCATCCATGGAAATATTTGGGGATTTAATACACTGGAGTGTACAGCCACTTGTGGGACTATGTTGGGTTTTATGTGGTACAGTACCCTATGCCATGATCCTGGATGCCATGAGAAGCCTTGTCTTGAGCTCCCTGTCCGCATCACCAAACACATTTTTCCACTAAAACACCATCAAATTTGGGCTACCTGTCTGCACATAGCAGTGACAGTGACCTGCTTCTTCCTTCTGTAGATAGAGAAAAGGCCTTTCCCTGTAATAAACGAAATGGGAATTACAAAGTAACTGCAGGCCTAAGCACGAACGTTTTGTTCAAGAGAAAAAAAAAAAAAAAAAAGAAGAAAAAAAATAAAGAAAACCAGAAAGCACTAAAAGGGATAGTCAGGGCTAGCAAAATTGCAGTGTGGGAAGAATGGGAGACAGAATTCAAAGAGCTTTAGGTTCATTAACAGGCAAACATGCTGTGACAGCTCATTGTGAAACAAATTCTTTTCTCCATATGAAAATGCAGGTATTTATTTAAAACAAAGGCTGAGGATGAAATTACTTTCTGTGGCTGACTGCCTGGGTGTATATGGCGTCCTTGGTAATCACTGCTTTACCTGTTCACTCAGGACCAGCTAAATCTAATGCCCTATAAATAAAGAAAAAAATATATGTATGACCTCTCTATGTGCAGTATGTGGCATGATAGGGACCTGGGGCTTCTAGGAATTACTGCAGCATAAATAATAACAGGAGGATGAGTATCTTGCTGTAAGCAAGTCTGTTTTGTTTTCAATTAAGCTTTTTATGGGTGGATCATATTTTTTATATATATAGTTTTCAGAGCATTTGATTCCCCAACTCAAACAGTGCATCTTTTCATTGCTTTTCTCTGCAGAGTTGACATATTTCCAGTATTCAGTTACTCCCCAAATGATGTGCATTGTTTCTCAGCATGGCTTTACCCAAACTCCATCACGAAGATACCCAGCTGCTGATTCATAACCTGTAACCATGGGACAGGCAAGCCAGGCTCTGGGTGTTGTATAAAAATCACAAAGATTAATTTCTGCAGCTCTGTAAAAACAGAATGGGACTGCTGAAGACAGGATAGATAACAAGATTTGTTTTGCATGCTTAAACCTACAAATAATAGACATTGGGTGGTTTAAAAACAGCTCAAGAACAAAATTAATTGGAATCTGTACTTTTTTGAAACTGAAAGTGTTTCTGGGGATTATCTTGATTTTATAGTGTTGAGAAGAGAAAAGAAAATCTTTAGATGGAGAACTCATTTTTGTTTACTTGGATGGCATCAATATATTTTGTTCTGGTTTTTATCCATTTCTATTGAACTTACAGAGATGTATTTTAATTTACATATTACTATTTTATAATGGTTTAGCAACGGTTTATCAAATCTCTGAAATTGATAGCCTTGCCTATAAAAAATAATTCTGGAGTGTTCATTTTGCAAAAGGTTTTTATACTTTTGCCCCATTTCAAAATGGAAAAGAGTCAAAATATCAGTATTTTCTGGGAAGCAGAATTGTGCCATTTCTGACCTTACCTGGCCGAGGCCCATTATGCAAGGCCCTTAGAAATATTTTGAAGTTCAGCTCAGGTTATTAGGGATTCATCTGTGTGTTTAATTACTTTGTTGCAGAGACATAAATAGAAATTAATAGCTTCACACTGTGCCAAAAATGCTACTGAGGCCCCTTTTCAAGCCTATATATTATTATTGTAAGTATAATTTAGAATATTATTACAAGTGTCCATTAATTATTTTCTTGCTACTGAGAGCAGCCCCATAAATACTGGTACTTTCTCAAGTGTTATTTAGTGCTACATACGTATACATACATACATACATGTGCATATATACATACATATATATAAATATATACATATCTATGAATATATTTAACTTGTGAATTTGAAGGCATTTTCCTGAACGAGCTTCCAATAGTTATAAGAAGCATGTTCATAACAGGGCCAGATGATTTTATAAGCAAGGTTAGAGTATAGTATTTTCACAGTAACAGGGAATTCACCTCTGAACCATGAAATGTCTTTTTATTGTAGATTTAAGATCCACTGAAAGCATATATTTACATTCAAATGAAAATCAATAGTATGACCTTAACTATGTGATGCATACTTATAAATTGGTGAGTTTAATCCTTAGAAAAGTTGTAAGAGTTTCATTAAAAATTCAAGATCATGTTTCAGCATTAAAAAGAGTTGAGACCTGCCTTGGAAAAAGTGTGATGCCTGAAAAACTACCATCTGACTGAATTGATTCAACTTCCCATTGCAAGTGTTGTAATAAAAATAATATCTCAGAATAAGAAAAACCATTATGATAGTCACTAGAAGTATTTTAAAAATCGCATACCTGAAATGAGGCAAAGTTTCCATTTTTATTTATAAGAAGTTGTTAATCTGTGAACAAGCAAAGTAAATGTAATGACCTAATTAACTTTGCATAAATAGATGTAGCCCAATTTGTGGAGGTCATTCAGCAAGAAAATGCATTTGTTATTACTTTGGTAGGAAAGGAGAATGTCCTATTTACAAACATGTCTACTGAATTAGACATTTTCACATTATTTGGGATAGCTGCATTAACTTATACCAATCCAAACTTGAAGCTGACAATAGGGCTTTCCTGTAATTCTTTGAAGATGGCCAAACTACAGGAGATAACCCAGAAAACATTGCCTCTGAGACAAACATTAAAGGCACTGGGAGAAATTTATGTGATAGCTACAATCAGAATTTTCAGTTCTACCAAATTCTGACAGATTTCCATGGAACATAGGCTGACAGAAAATCTCCTGACAACAGGCCTTCTGAACTTGTGCAATGACATAGCTAAATAACCAAAACCAGGTAATACCTTGAATACATCCCTCTATTACAGTTCCAGATGCATTAAGTAACCATGTGGAGCTATGTAAAACACTGAAAGTGATTTTAAACCTTTGTTGCTTCAATTTGGAGCCATGATATAGAAATAATGACTGCATCAAAATGAATGCCTCTTTTGGTTAACAGAGGACATAATTTACAGAATCTTTATTGTCATGCTCTACTTAATTAAAAAAAAAAAAGAAATTGAGGCTCTTTTTTTGGCCACCCCTGTTGAACCAGTGAGTTAAATCATGCCCAGTCTCCAGGAAAGTACTCACACACGTTCATTGAGGATAATGGGGCTTCTCAAAAGTTCAAAGTTACACATGTACTTTCAAGTGTATTACTGACTTCAGGCCATAGTAATAAAGGAAACAGAAAGTCAGAATAACCACAACAAAATGAATTAAAATCTTGTGCATGAATTTGAGGGGTCATGTCAGGTGGCCTAAATCTCCCCACCAATCCCTAAGTCTAATGTTTCTGGCTATTGCCTGACTATTGGCCTCCAGGACCAAATATTAAGGCTACTGCTGACCAGCTCCTGCAGACATGTAACACAAGATGGGCTGAGCTACTTGTGCTAGAGTTTAGACAAGGTTCCTCCCTTCTTTTCCTTCTTCACACTCTATTTTATGTACTTTTTTGTTCATTATTTAGAATTTTATTTTAGGGAAGACACAAGATTTTGGATTGAAATACAAGGATTTGGTATCTCTCTTACATTGCTCATTTTTGCATTGCAGCACTGAAACTTGAGCTCTCGAGTGCTGAACACAGTAAATATGTCAAAGTTTCTCAGTAGTGACAGGACAAAGTTACTTCTACATGACACTAATTGGCCTAAAAAGGAGCTTTCCGCTCATAAACTTGACTGATTTGGTCAGTCATAGTCCCCTCTGACTTGAATGAGCACCAGCTGATAGTCCATCTCAGTGTGCTGACAAAACTGCTTCCAGTTCTGGAGGAAACCAAGGCATTTAATACTGAGAGTGCCACACACCATGCAGAGGCTTGCAGGATAATTTCTTATTTCAATTCAACTTGCCTGGATTCTGATGAGAATCCAACTTTTATTTAATTTTCTGCAATTAAGCTGGAAGCTCTCCTGGCTTCACAGTATTCAAAAACATTACTCTTTCAGGGTGGTTGCAAGCAGCTTCCAGACCCCTCTTTTCTAAGGCAGAGCTATTGGAGCCAGGAGCACCCAGGTGTTAGCAGCTCTGGCAGCAGAATGAGAGCCCTCAGGTCTGTCTGCTCTGGGGCTGGGGATGTGGCTTCAGACCAGATGCACATGTGAACTGATACAAGGCCCAAGGGTTGCCAGGGTCTGAAGTCCATTGGCTTCAAGCAAACTCTCCAAAGACCCATGTGTGGCCCAAAGTCTTGGATTTGGTAAAAATTATGTAAAAACAGTGTTTGTTTAAAAGCAAAAAAAAAGGCTTTTTTCAAGGAAACTTTGTTTCCTTATAAGATTTCCAACTTATGCCACCAAAAAGTCTGTTTATGCCTTGATTTATTACAAATTCTTGGATCGCACATCAAAAGTCTTCATGGATGGAGCTACCGTTTATTTTGAGGAGAATCTGTGTTGTATAACTGATTATATAACGAAATGTAATTACTTCTCCCAAAGTATACACAACAAAATCTCAGCATTTTTTGCCTATCAGTGGATCTTGGTTATTAGAGTTTATATATTAACTTTCATCCTTGCCAAACTTGATGTGACCAGGCCAGATGTTTTCAGACCTACCCCTATTTGAGGAATATATAATATATAATAGCACAATTCCAAGTCTGTGCTCTGCATAGTGAAAATCAGGCAACAGGAACATGGGAATTTTTTTTATTCTCTGGTGTTTCTCTTCATGGATCCAAACATATATGGATCCTTTTATGCTGTTTCAGCTGGAGGGAACTATAAGAAGCAGTATGCAGTAGCAGTAATGTCAAGATTGGAAAACATTTCTGTGTCTCTTCTCACCACACCACTCCTCTTCCCCATGATATGTAAAAGTTAGATGTAAGATACAGAATCTTCATGGTTCTGCTTTGAAAAATGTATTAGTAATTATAGATCCATCTTTGTCAACAAGATTTACCCTCTGACCTATTAGGTTCATGCTTGGACTGCTAAGATAACAAATATCTATTTCTCTTTTGCAGGCTTGTCTGTTCAGGAAGGGACTAGAGGCCTGGGCTACAAAAATGTGACCCTTTTGGTGATTGTGCCTCACCTGGGGAAGGAACAGTGTTCCAGAGCAGGACCATGTCATTCTCCCAAGCTTCTGCTGGACTGAAAGACCAGGTCTGTCCAGCGCTTTTCCTCCTTTACGCCAAGTTCCTGGAGATACTCCCATGTTCAAACTGTTAACTATGTCACAGGAGACACAGTTACCTGCTGTGTTAAGGATTGGGCTCATGGGACCACAGGCAAGTGACTTGGCTCATATATTCAAGATATAATTTACAATTCAGCTTCCTAATCTGGTCTGAGCCTGCACTGTTGAAGGCCAGCTTTGGAAATGCAGGAGGTGGCTGCCTGCATATGGTTTCATTGGCCTGAAAGACACAGCTGACTAAATGTGTGGTGAGAGTTCGGCTTCTTTAAATGACACCCTTTGAATTAGTCTGTGCAAACTTAACCCAAGGTTTGTTTGAAGGTAACTGGTATGTCATGCAAAGCAAGTATGTCGGAATGCAATAATGCAGGCTGAGGCTGGGGAGGCATGTGCATATTTGGGAGGCTGCAAAAACCAGACAGAGAGCAGACACACTCTGAGAGATTTCATTATAAAGCTGGTGAACAAGGACTGAACAACACCACATTGCTCACATAGCCACTCAGGGCTTTCACTAATATTCATTATTCACTCCTGTGATTCAGAGAGCAGGAAGAAGCTGCCTTCGATAGAGGCAACACCCCAAAGTGAATGTGAACTTCTGATCAGTTCCAGGTTGTTTATCAACTTCCCCTGGTCCTCCCATTATTGAATACACCTCACTACTGGATTTTCACTTTCCCATCCTACCTGCAAGTGAAAACCAATGTCTAAAATAAATATATAGTTCATCTAAAGCATAGCAACGTTAAGGTTGAAGAGCAACAATGTATTTTTCTAGCAAATGCACATGTTAAAAACAAAGCTCCAATTCTAATCCAGGCCTCATGCAGAAGCAGAGGTGTTCAGACCACCCAAATTTAGCCACCCAACTTGGCTGGTTAAGCTAGCCAGATAGGCTCTCCAGGTTCCCCCTGGAGTCAATAGAAAAACAGTGGGAGAGAGCCTCACTTCCAGGAGCAATTCAGTAAGCTTGTGTCAGGCTCCTGCTCTGAATTGCCTCTGGAGCTTCTCTATTAAGGGAATTTAAGGATGCAAGCCAGGTAGCTTAACCAGCTAGGCTGCGTGCTTAAATTCAGTGCTCTAGAAATCTTTCTTGTGCTGCAGAAAACAGTGTCACATACCTTTACATCAGTATACATGAAGCTATAAAAAACATCAATTTACCCTGCTTGGCTCTAGTTTTTGTGTCTGTGCTCCCCATCTTTCCAGAATTCTTTGTCCCTCTTTCCTCAGACCCCAAGAAACCCTCATAGATCATCTGCTTTAGGAGCCTGGAGGTATCTTTCACATACAGTTCAAGTGCTGTCTACTAGTAAGGGATGTTGGCTTTTATTCTGTCCTTTGTCTTTATGTCTTTCTACAAAATGATATTGTGGTATCCTATAATAAAAACATTTATAGCTGTAATTGTCTGGCATCATAGAGCAGTTTGGAAATCTCCCCATCAGACGGGAGTCTGCTGGAAAGACAGTGAGCTGGTAGAACTGAAATGCTCTGTTGAAACAAGTCCGTTTTTTGGTGTTTTTAAAGGAAACCAGACACAGCAACTAGTTGCCTGGCTCATCAGCACGTCAGCCAGAAGGCAGACAGGTCCTGAAAGACTTTGTCTGTTTTGCCAGAACCACCAGGATGCCAGCTTATCACTGTGACACTGAACATAAAGAGTTAGCAGCTCCTGGGCATTTATCACAAAGTGAAAAATCTTATTCTGGTCAGTTCTGAGCTATATAAAGCTGGGTGGTTTTGTAACTTCCTCTTCCCCTCCTCCTCCTCCCCTATTACAAGGAAAACCAGTTCATCTGAGGATCCATTGTTATGGTTTGTTTTGTTTTCCCTCCTCCTTGTTCTAGTGCCTCAATTATTTCCTATCTGCATGTTTATTGTTTGGAAGCGAACTTGCTTTCCTGCTCTTTCACCCCATACTTCCTTTCAGAAGGTCTATCTTTTTGGCACTTTGAGAATGTGATTTCAGCTCCAGCCTTGCCAGAAGATGAGCTGCAAGCAGCTGTTGCTAACTTCACTGCTTCCAGTTTTGCAGTACATACTCAGACACAGCAAGGGAGGGAGGAATCAAGCATATCTTTTTGATATCTTTGCATACTCCAAGAATAATTTTATAGGCCTGAGTAAGGTAACAGAAGGGACCTGACAGGGACAGGATGGCAGAGCAGCTAAAGTAGTTGGCTTTGAAGCCAGAGAACCAAGACACTGCAGGTACATCCCACTGGAAAGGGCCACTTGTTCAGTCAGTCTGGGGAATCAGAGTCAGCCTGATAAGGTGACATCCCTGTCCTGTCTGCTGCTTGCTGTGGAGTTGGTGTGCCTTAGCCACAGTAGTATAATGGAGTCACAAGGCTCAAGCAGGGCTTTTTCCTGGGCCAGTGTGACTCTGTTCACAACCAAGGCAAGCCATTACGTACTGAGTTACAGCTTCCCGTGTAGCCTTGAAAAATGAAAATTGTTCAGGACACCTGTATTTTTCTTGAAATCTCCACAAAATGCATCACTTCGACCTTAGGTGCTCTCCAGAGATGAGAGCAGGAGAGGTTGTGCCATTCTGAGAGTCAAAATATACAAAAGTCCATATTAGATATAATTTCAGTGGGACATAATCAGGGTTGCTTATCTGAAGGAAGGCAAACTATTTGCCTACCTTTCTGCCAGGCAGCCCATCACTCTGGCTGTTGTAAATTATGAGAACCAACTTTATTAGGAGGATCCCAAGTGTGTTTTGAGGGGGTCAAATGGCAAACACCCTGGCCCTGTTTTGTCTGTCATCTTGGGCTTGCTCATCTCATAATGAAATGATGTAAATGTGTGCAGGAAAAGTGTTGACAGCTGTGTATCTGTTATGCCTAGCTCGACATGGAACCTTATTATCTGCGAGCCATTATTTTTTGATTGTTTTCTCTCTGCCAAGAACTGAAGGCAAGAAAATCGATTTCAATCTGAATAAAATGACAGGCTGCCCCAATTTAGTGGAGATCTCATCAGTTCAGCCAGGCAAGCAGTGTTAGAAAATTATACAGGGACAGGTGCCCATATTAAATCAGCTTAGGCTTCTCTGCCTTTAATGCATTTATAATTGAGATGTTGATATTGTGTATGTGCAGAGTACCTTTCAATCAAAAGTCTCCCACACTTTGCAAACTATACACAACACATAATGTTACATCTGTGCAACATTGAAATACTTGCATTTTTTAATAGCAACTTTGTTCTAGAAGGCTCAGAAACACCAATAGATTGTTGTTTGAACAGGAGACCTCCCAAAAAAAAAAATCCTCTCTGATGCAAGACAAATTCATTGCAATCACATGCTTTCAGAGTAGTGAACCAAGCGTATTCCAGTCTCCACCCCAGAAAGCATTTCAGCACACACTAACTTGGCAAACATGTACCACCCAGTTGACGGCAGTGCATTAGCTGAAGTTGTGTGTGCTTAAAGACTCTCCCAACTAAGACACTAGGAAGCTGTTTCTTAAAGATACAAACGATCAGCGAAGAGGGAGGAGAGGTGGGGATTCTCTTCATTGGTTCTCAAATTTAAACCTATTGGCTGCTGCTGTAGTTAAAGAAAAACGCAACAAATCTTGGCCAGCTAACCCGAGCTTGCTGTGCTGGCTGGAAATACACGTTCATCCTGAAAAGAAATATTCCGAATGCATTAAAGCTTTTGTGTGTCACGTTGCTTGTGTGATGTGGAATGGAGAGTGTGTGCAGAAGCAGGGCTGGCAGCAGGTACCTTGGTTTAAAATCTGCTGTTACCCTGCCATTTCCCCAACATTTCTTTTTTGGCACAATCTGATACATTCCAAAATCAGACTGATGTTGAGCCCTGAAGGTAAATCATCTCAGGTAGGAATGAGTCAGCAGAAGGGAATTTTAACAGCCCCATCATCCTCTGCAGCTTTGCATACATTACGAACAGGAATGGTTGGGTCTCCTGCAGGAGCAGTATTATCCCACCGTAGGAGAGAACCATTCAACAAGGCAACAGGCTCCTTGGGAAGGAGTGCTGCCTTGTCCTAGTAGCATGGGGCAGGTGTGCCTCTGCTCAGTGCAAATACAGCCTCCTTTACCATAGACATGGTAAGAAACGAGATGTCTTCTTAGTCTTTTCTGCACCCCATACCCACAGTGTGATTGCAGGTCATGCAGCCACACAGGAACCCTTTGAGGTGTCCAGGGCAGTTGGAGTGGTGAAAGGGTGGTAGCGAAGGCACCTGCCCTCTCCCGCTGCTTGCACCAGCCTCTTTGCTGCTTCCACTGATGAGCAAACCCAATTAGCACCGGCAAAGGGCACCACAGGCTGTGAATGTCTGTGTCAGCTGGTGGAGCCTCTGAGGAGGTGCCAATATAGTGCCTGTTCATTTGAGCAGTTACATGCTAGCTCTCATCTCATAAACAGGAATGAGAAGATTTCATTCCGACTTCTGAAGGACAAACCAGCCCCCACATCTTTCCACCTCTTGGAGCAGGAGTGAGGAATATGTCACTGAACTGAAACTGCAGAGAAGCTTTCAGTGAGCAGCATGCAATCTTAGCCTGGGGCTTAGCCGGAGCCTTGGCCTCATGCCTCCACTCCCACCACAGCTGTTGTCATCCTGGACGATGTTCCTTGCCAAGGTGCTCACATTGGTTGACACCTATCATACACTGGAAGACTGACTCGGCCAGCTTAGAACAGCTACTTTTAATGAGACATCCCCCTTAGTGTCCCTCATTCCCATGTGAAACCCAACATGTGGCCAGCCTCTTCTCTTGCCCATCTAGCCTTCAGGTATGTCTCCCTCTGAAAAAAATTTGGCCCTGTTACTGCACATTTCTGAGCATAGGAATGGACGTAACTTCACAGCTGCACATTTTTCATAGGTTTGGACTTATGGCAAGTAGTTTTATTTGGACAGAAATACAAAAGTAATTGGAGTTTGGCTGAGGATAGACACAGTTTAAAGTGACTTGGATTTTCTTATAGCACAAAGCTACCCAAGATAAACAGATCTAAAAAATCCCACAAGAAACACAGAAATTTTCTCTCTCAAGGCCTCTTCAACACTGAACTTCTAATTAAACAACAAAGGTGCACTGATCAGCTTGTGTCACCCACAAGATACAGCAAATAACTCATATGCACCCAAACAGTAATACACACAAATGTAGGAGGCTAAATTTGGAATACCCTGAGTACAGTTTTTTAGAGTGCTTCATCAGTGCATGTCAAATAAACACTGTTGCCAGGATATGAGTCAAGCCTCATTTTTAGCAGGCAAGCTGGAGTGATCAAATGTTTGAAAAAATCAAACTTGCACAGAATTATTTTATGAAAGCACATAGGATTAAAACATTAAAGGAAATAATTGGCAAACAGTTAAATCATGAGCAGCATTTCTAACAAAATTTGGCAAGTTTTGTAGCTAAACACATCGTGATATTAAAGACATTGGTTTTACAGAAATGTTTATAGGAAAATAAAAAAAGGAGGGGAAAATGAAGAAAAGGATCACAGAGCCCATACATGAAACTAGAATATAATGTACCATTTTTTATGTACGTTTGTGAAGTGTTAAATGATGTGTGAGAGCCCCTTAGGCCTTGTTCATGATAGTCAAGCACTCTCAGAAGCATGAGGCATCTAAATGCCATTAAAAAAATTGAGCTTTTGGCAGGACTGAGTGTGCTCCACCTTGCAGGTATCACAGCCAAGGAGGATGGGCATGCACTGGGAACTGGCCTTCCTTCTGCCCTTTTTGAATAAAGGGGAAGAAAGATTTTTCCTTCACATTTCTCAGAAGCAAGAAATGGGGTAAAATAAGTGAAAGAGAACTGTAAGTCTCACTAAAGATATTTAACATGAACCTTCACATGCCAATAAATGTACATACAGAAGCACTTACGGTAGTCTGGGACTCAAGCTTTGCAGGCATCATCTTGGCTATGGAAAAGCTAACCCTGAAGTTACTCACCAGCTACAAAAACACATGTGTAAAAATGCATATATGCTGATGAATAGAAAATTTACACTGATTGGTCACAGAACTACTATTGAATTTGATTTAGTATTAATTTAAATCTAACTAGATGACTTTAAAAAAATAAGAATTAAAAACTTAAGGATGCATCTTTTTGGTGAATCCATTTCTCCAGGATATAGTTTAAATTTGTTTTTCTAACTACTTATTTATTTCCATTACTGAGCCCAGACAAGCTCACAGTATTAAATTCATGCATTTTTTAAGTTCTGTTCAAACGAATGAGGCCTGTAGAAAGTTGGCTTTTCTTGGGGCTTATACCAGCACAAAACATTATGTCATCATGCTGATTTTATGAGTATTGTATTAAATTATGAGCATCACATCCTCAGAGATAGCAAAATATCCCAAAATATCTGAAAACTTGTTCTGGAGAAAATTCTTCTGAACTTGATGACCTATACAAATCATAATCTTTCATCACTATTTTTCCTCTTCTCTTTCAAAAGCATTCACAGTTCTCTAAAAAAAGTATGTAGCTGGATGGGATAAAAAACGAGTGAATCCTTTCCATGATGGACTTGAGCCCAGTCTTCAGCTCAGGGAGTTGTAATCCTGCTTGTTATATCACCTACAACTAGATCAACATCTGCAAGTGCCAGAACAGTTCTGGAGAAGTAGATTTACCTGATAAGTCAGATGAGGCTTCAAACACTGTTGTACACATTGCAAAGGCACTGGGTAGCCCATGCAGAAGGTCCTGCCTTGTTTTCTGCACAGCAAACAGCAATTGTTAAGAGGGCTCCAGAGCCCACATATCCCCATGTGCCTCCTCGAGTATTTGCAGCAGCATGATGTCCTGTGGAACTGTTATGCCATCTGGAGAACTTGTGGTATGTATATGGTATCCCTTCCCTGAGAGTTAGCTAGCTTTGCCCTCAGAACACAGGAATATTTCATAGTAATTTGTGGGCTTTATATTTAACATTAAATATGAATGGTATCTTTTGCATTATTTAAATCTTTAATTTATCACTTTGTAGTACATGCAAAATGTGTTTTCTCTTGACTCCTGCTTTCTGAGGCAATACAGAATGTTTCCACAAAAGCTATGCAGTCCTGAGCCACCTGTCAGATTCTCATGTATTATCATCTTTTCAGCCAGCTGCTGTGGTAGCTGTTCATGCCAAGGGCAAGAATTCCCCTGCTCCAGTTTTAGATTTCACAGAGTCCAGAGCCTGCGTTCACCCAGTGCTGAACTGTGAGTGTGCAGTCTGAGTCAGTGAGAGCCAAAATAAAAGGTCAAATTTCCCAGAGCCCATAACCAGTTGGTGAAGCCCAGGTATTGTGTCCTGGTTCCAGTGTCAATGCAACGCATCCCCTTCCTCCCCTCCCTAGTGCACTATCCCAGTCCTTTCCTGGGGGCATTTGAGGCAGAATAACATATGTATAGGCATAGTGATCCCAGAGGACATATTTGGCTGCAAACAGTGAAATGGCTCATTGCTAGGAGCTGCTGTTTGTACCTCTGGCTGGGCCACTCTTAACCCCAGTTCTGCCAGGGACATGTGGATTGAAAATTTTTACTATTTTAAGAGCTAATAATGGCCTTGCCATGTTGTTTTGCTTTGGTTTGGTTTGGTTTGGTTTGGTTTGGTGGGAGTTTTTTGTTTGTTTGGGGAGGTGAATTTTTATTTTTTTAAATTTACAATGGGATACAAAATAGGTTTTTTTAATGTTCTTTTCTGGTGCTTGGCATTTCTGAATAATTTGCAGTTTTCTCATGGACGCCTCACCTCCTTGTCAGCGTATTCAGAGTTATTTGGGAGTGTTCAGAAAACCGGAGCCTCCTCTCAATTGAAGACAGCAGATAGAGAGACATCACTTACAACTTCACTTGCTTTCTAGGGCCTGTCGAACAAGGAAATGAATGGTTAATTCTCAGAAGAACCTGGCCAGTTTTATCGACCCAGTAGAGATGAGGGGAGTCATGAGATAGAGTTGATCCAAGGGCAAGTCCAGCTGTTCATTTATCTATTGATTTTTTTCAAAACCTGAGGAGCCAAATGCTGCACAACTGCTGCCTGTTGAGGGCCTTCTCAGGTGGCATAGATTTGGCTTTTGATATGACAAGAAAATTTGAAATCTGTTTTGACTGTGATGAGCAGCAGATTTGATGAGTGTGTATAGTCATGGCGAAACTAAGCCAAAGGGAGGAATGCCTCTGAAGTAGAAGGGTTAATGGCCTATCCCTATTTAAAGTGGTTTCTGAAATGGGCTATTTCCCATTTGTTATTTTGTATTGTTTGGTGCTGATTGACTCAGAAGGTGACCTGGGTGCTCTGCTGCTGCACAGAGGAAATTTGGAGGAATTGGCTGTAACAGCAGGACAGGTCCTTCTCTCATTCTTGTTTTTCAGGCCTTTTCATCTCAGTGTTCTTTTTATTGAGCTCTTTGACACTTCTGCAGTAGCTGTAGAGACATCCTTTCTGTGAAAGCAGTGCAGGGCTAAGGAAAGTTGAGCACTTGGACTGCAAACACAAATGGTGTCTTTTTCTTTCTTGTGGATATGTTAGTCCAAACAACCTATTAAAGAGCTGAGCCAATTCTCACATATTTAATTGTGTGTCTGATTTGGGGTTTGTTTGGGATTTTTTTTTTAACTCTGTAAGTCTGAACAACTGGTCCTGCTCATTCTCACCTAATTTCCTGTTAATGCTGGTCCTGACTTTTTCCTAAGAAGCATGTCTCCTTTGTGAAGTGCATGGTGTTTTGAAGAAAATGCTTCATCAGAAGCACAAGTGCAAATATAGGATGATCATTTGTCTTTGTATGCAAAAAAGACTCTCCAATGGCAACTCTGAAGAAATTCTGCATTTTTTACTACTTCTTCCATCTGGTATTTCCTTGTGTCCTTCCCTTCCTATCTCTCCCAACCCAGCTATCATTTATTAAATGAGTGTCAAAGCACTGATTATATTCACACCTGTGTTTGATTATAATCTTGGGTTGGGAACATAACAAAAGAAAAGCAGTTTCTGTCCTGATGAACTGCATCAAAATATGTGCACTGACTGTGACTGTTCTACACCAGAAGGCAAGTTGACAGCTTGAGGCCTCTAAGAAATTCCAGATAAAATGATAATACCATAATTGCAAAAATTAACGGAGATCCTGTTATTTAGTCCCCTATGTGATGACAACACAGAAAACCCATCTCAGCTGGAAACAGGCAGACTTTTTAGTTGGTCTTCTCTAAGTTTCAGAAAGAACAAATAAAGCCTCATTTTGCACTCCTTAATGTGTATAATTATAAGGCTCTTTTTGGTTACAGTGGTGCAAACCAGGGCTGTCATTGGACCTGTACACTTGAAGGATGTTTGACCACTGTTTCTTCTCAGACTTTCTTAACAACACCAAACGCTTTCACTAAGTGTAGCCCCACATCTTCAGCTTCTGTTTGAGTAGTAACTTTTCTTGCCTACTGCCAGGATTTACTCCTCTGCAGCACAAACCTTCCCATGTAGAAGCTTCATATCTGCCCAGCCTGTGGTTATTCTGATTTGCATATGAAGTATTAGAGGGACTAACTGGTTTGATGGATGAGAGGTGCCAAAGCTAGACCATATGACCTTCTTGGTCTCTTGTGTCTTGTGTCTCTGAATACAAGCAAAAAAATGCTGGAATTTTTCTCACTTTGCAATTTCTTTCAGGGATTCCATTACAGACCATTACTTTGCAGAGCCTCTAATAAGGGAGAGGCAGTTAAAATAAATCCTCGGGATTTAAAGTTGGCAGCTACATTTTGCCTATACAAAGGGTTGTATGAGAATTAGGCTTTCTTCTCAGACTCAGTGACATGACATCAGCTGAGGACACAGCTCTTGCAGCCTTCTTCCAACCCCAGACTCCTTCTGACTCTGCAGCTTTAGTTCAGTCAACAGTGATGTCTTTGATCAGGTCACATTTTTCATCATAAATCTGCCTGTCTCATACGTACAGTGCAAGACAGTCAGAGAGTATGTAAAGAAGTTTATGACTAGCTGTCCAACTTACAATGCTGATTAAATAATTTGCATCTTTTAAAGGCAGAATGAGCCTTCCTGAAATACAACATTGGGCAGCCCTGCCTCAAGACCTTAGCAGAGCTGTGGTGGTAGCAAGCATAGAGCCACATCCTCAAAGATGAGAGGACAGGTTCTCTGGGTAGCACACACCTTCTGCAAGAGTTTAACTACTGTTTCGTGACAAATAATGCATGTTTCATGGGCTTTTCTGCACATCCTGAGCAGTGGATGTGAACTAGCCATTGAAAAGATACCACTTTAGTGTAACAAAGACCAGTCCACCAGATTCTGCTTGTGTGAGAGCAGGCATCATACTGGGACAGAAGGATTAATTGAGCTCTTTACAATTCCCTTTGATCTACACCAGAAATACTCAATACAATATCTCTGGCCTGATTATATTTTAAACCTCAGCTCCTCAAGCCTTTGGACTCTGCACTGTCCTCCCAAAAGGCAAATGCAAGCTCAGTACTTTTTGGGGCTTTGCTTGTATCAGCTTCTTTATTACAAAATCACTTAACTATTACTTGGCCAATTTAGTGCTGCTTACTGTACCAAAACAATGGTGTTTTCACTTGAAGAGAATGTAATTTTTGATAAGTCCATCCATCACTTTGGCACTTCTCCAAAAGACACAATTAAATATCTATTAAAGCATTGGGATCCTGGCACGCTGATCTTTCACAGATCATTTCATCAACAGTCTCATATGACTAATTGCTCGTAAGAAGGATGAGCCAAAGCTTCTGGTGGGTATATACGCATGTATATAAAAAAGAACTGTATGGGATTCTCATGCTTTCACAGGCAGAATTTTGAGGCTTTTCTTATGCAAAGAGTTAAACATATAGTTAAGTTCATGTGTGTTTGCATGCTCATAGCTCTTTAATTAAAGAAAAAAAGGAAAAGAAACTCTCAGGGGAATATTTTCTGTCAGGTCTAACAATTTAAAAAAATTACTGGCTTTTCAGCTCTTAAAGGTTTTGCAAGCAGATTTATTCAAAACAGTCAGTTTCTGCTACAAGAAACTGTGTATAGATTTCAGTAAAATGTTTCGAAAGTATGCATATATGAGGAGAAAAAATCTCGACAAGTAAAAAGCTATCTTCATTTAATCTTTGCAGAAATTAAGGAATGATCCATAAAACATCGTTCTTTGTTCAAATTCATGTATTTAGGAGCACATCTTCAGTATTTCTTGCATAAGTAATAGAAAGATCTAAAATGTGTTACTATCCATCCCACCAAGAAGAGATTCCTTCAGTACTTTTTGCTACTTTATAGTTAGAGTCCAAAGGCAACAAGTGGCACTAATGATACTTACTTTGCTTAAAAAAA
>VZRZ01007097.1:0-25762 GCA_013398175.1 Climacteris rufus | reverse complement strand
AAAAAAAAAAAAAAGAGGCATTTCGTCTGCACTTACATGTATGTACCCATGTCATGGATATGTTGCCTTTACCAGTGTTTGCTTACAAAGAACATGCTCTGTGCATTTAAACACACATACAGGCAGCAGTGCACAAAAGGGGGAAGCAAACACATGGAAAGGATGTTTTTGAGGTGCCAACTGTTTGAGATACAGACTTTTGGGAACCTGGCAACCCTATGTAACACCTGACTGATTTGTTTTTGCAATGGCAGTTCTGCCCCAGTGCCTGAATGTGAGATTAACATCTGCTTTGCATAGACAGCTTGATTATGACCACAAAAACAATGCAACATATTTACATGTATGAGTATGTGCATAATAATGCAATTCAGAACACATACACTGCAATCTTTCAATACAGCTATTGCCACGTGACTGGGAGTTGATATACCTCTCACAGGAATGCACTAGGCATTTGCAACATATTTTTCTGAGTGCTTTGCTCACTGACCAATAAATTAGAAAAGAACTAGTCTTGGTCCCACTATGGTCATCATTAAAGAAATGGTTCTCCTCAGAACAGGAAGATTGCCAGTATCCTGTGACTTGGTGCTATTTGAATGCACTTGATGTAGGGCATGAGGAAAGTAGAAAAGAAGGGAAAGGTGGGAAATAATTCCTTTAAATTATTTTTAGAAAATATGGGGCTGAATTGCCCCATGGAAGACCCCTTTGATGTCTTTTCTTAAAAGAGGAATCTCTGAAGTTGCAGGAAGTGCATCTGCCCACTGAGAGGGGAGGGAATCAGAACTGATGAAGACTTGAACCACCTCCCTTGCAACTTTGCATGTCTTCTTTCCAAAGGGTCTTGTAGCTCTGTCTGTTTAAGGGCAAGCCTTCAGGTGCAGATGTAGAGAGACACCCACACTTCCAGTCAGCAGAGCACATCCTTATGGAGGGTCAGGAAAAGAACTGACAATTCTGTGTCTCAAATGCTTTTACATCTGGCTGACAGAAGGTTGTATCCTGTCTGAGGTGCAGACAGTGGTATATTACCATTTATTGTGAAATATTGTGAAAGCCATCCAATGCCCTCCAGACTGCAAGATGTCATTTTTTGTGTTCAGAGTGAGGACTGCATTGTGTTCCTCCAGAGCATGTACTCCATCTGAGGGCATTTGTTTCATGCCCTGATAAATGGCATGTTAAATGTTAACATTTTCTTTTTATTATTATTAACACACATGTTAAAATATTTAAGGGTACAAGACCACCTGGTATAGTTTGGGAACACAGTGCAGAATGAAAGGAACCAAAAAAAGGGAAGCCTAATTCATACCAGATTGTGGGGGCACCCTTACTGCAAACCCTGGGGACAGTTGATTACAGTAGAACAAGACAAAGCCATAGTAGAGGGTCTAAATTTGCTTCTGAGACGTCTTACGCTTGTTTTTTAAGAAACATAACTATAGCATTCACATCAGACCTTGTCTAAGTCACTCTGTCTTAGATATTTCACAATAAAGGGTAATATACCACTGTCTGCACCTCAGACAGGATACAACCTTCTGTCAGCCAGATGTAAAAGCATTTGAGACACAGAATTGTCAGTTCTTTTCCTGACCCTCCATAAGGATGTGCTATGCTTGTGTGCAGGGATCTCCTTGCAGAGTCTGCTCTTTGGTCTGGTGTTCTCTGTTCTTTCAGAACACTTTTGAGACAGGTTAAAGATTTACTTGAGAGCTTTCTCTTTACACATGGAAGAATTTCATCAACCTCATCATAAATTATCCTTATATCTAGTCTGAATCTATGTGGTCTTAAACATAGATTCCAATTTACAGCCATTACACCTTGTCTTATCACAGGCCTTACTACTAAAAATCTCTCCCCAGCTCTCTTCTAAGCCCCCTTTTAAATATTGAAAGGCCACAATAAGGTCTCCACAGAACCTTCTATTCTCCAGGCTGAACAGCCCAAACTCTCCAAGCCTGTTTTCATAGGAGAGGTGCTCTATCCCTCTGGTATTTTTTGTGGCCTCCTCTGGACTCATTCCAATAGATCTGAGTTGTTCCTGTGTGGATGACCCCAGAACTGGATGCAGCACTCCAGGTGGGGTTTCAGGAGACCAGAGCAGAAAAATAGAACCACCTCCCTGGATCTGCTGGCCATACTTCTTTTGTTGCAGCCCAGGATAAGGTTGGTTTTCTGGGCTGCAAATATACATTGTCAATTGCTTACTTCTACAGTGGAGAGCCTTCAGTCTCACTGCTGATCCTGGCAACTAAAGTGATATTTATCCTTTGTCTTCCCTTGCTCTTTTCCTTACAGACAAAAATTCCCTCCTTTGCCTAAAAATTTCTTGTACCTTCCCTCCCTGATTCTGGCAAACACTAGCAGCCAGTCCTGCTCTCAAGAGCTACTATTCTAGTTTTTTTGACTCAAGTGTGGTGCAAGGGTCCCCCAACACAGGTGTCCCCTACAGGTATCTCCAGTCTGCCTACCAACTTGCTCCCATTAAGGCCAGCCAGTTTCCATGCTGCAACATGGTTTAGCTGCAGGATGCTTTGACTCCCTCCCTAATGTGTCTGATAACCACCACAAGCCATCTGACACCCCAAACTACCAAGATCATTTGCCGCTAACCTGTCTCAGGAAAGTCTGAATTTAACTCCCCTTACCCTAACCCTATGCTATATTCTAGTCAATCTGTCCTGGGGATTTTGCATTTTTTCTGCATTCAGGTTCAAGGAAAGGAAAGAGGCATGGTTGTTCTCTGAAAAGGCTGACAGCCAGTCTCACGGGCATAGTCCAAAAGTACTTCGTACACCAGCAGTTCTTTTACTTACATATTTAATGAACGCACGAAGGTTACATGGTTTCAGGTTTCCTCACCATAACCCTTTCTGGGAACATGAAGTCAAATTTCAGTCTTTGGCAGGTCACTAAACCCTCACAGAAGTCAATGAAGTTGAAAATGGGACCAGCATTTGACCTACTTCCTATGATTGCTTTTTATCAAGAAAGTAACTTCTCAGGTATTATGTCCATGTGAATTTCTGTATTTAAATACATATCTAAAAAGCAGAAGAATACAAAAGTAACTTCAGGAAAAAATACTCTTTCTGTTCTTCTGCAAATCTGAAGAAACACTGGACATTTGCTCAGTGACAACTTCAGACTCTTAAGGAAACTGGGTCCTTACAATGTTACTCAAGCTTCCCTAATGAATGATGATTTGCTTACGTGTTACTTAGCAGTGAGCTAACAAGGCCCCACTAAACAAAATGTATATTAATATTGCCCTGTCTAAGCAATGTTTTTTTAGTCCAGTGTCATTATGCTGAATTGGCTCTGCAGAAAAACTTGAGGAAATACATGTTCAAGAAAGTACGGTATAATGTGTGAATTTTTGAACAATATGTGTATGGTAGATACATGAAGGGAGAGTCTGTCAGTTCAGTAACATGCCCTCAAATAAGAACAGGAAAGTTCATTAATCTCTAGGGCTCCTAGAGAGCCATTTATTACCGCCATGTATTTTCTATCAGCAGTACATATCTGCGTAGATGCTGGCACTATGTGTTTGTAAATGTGTGTGGGTGTGGGTGTGGGTGTGAAATATAATAAAATAAAGAAAAAAATAAGTGTGAATCTCCAAAGACCCCCAGGTTTAGAAGGGGCAAATAACTGGTAGTGACGTTTTGAGGGACTCTTGGGATCTGTCATGTACCACCCTTCAGGACATACATTTCCAGTTATATCTGATCGTCCTGTTTGGTAGCTTTCATGTTTTTTCATGCTTTGCCTAAAGGAAAAAGATTATTCAACTATTAGGTCATGTTGTAGAACTGCTTTTCTTTCTCAAGAGTCCTCTTTTTCCAGAAAGGTACTTCAACCAAAATTGTAGCAGAGATTCCTAAAGAATGAGATGCTGTTGATAAGATTACAGCCAAACGCAGCATGACCTGACACTGTGCAACAACATAAAATGAGGTAAATTTCTTCCGCAGTTGTTCTGTGTAGAATGTCTTTATAAATTTCTTAACAGGTAAAATGGGATCTTTTTTCTCTGCCTTTCCAGTGTTTGCATTCACACAAATATTTTTGTACCATTAGATATAGTGGCAACAAAGCTCCAACATAGATGGTAATTCTGGGGGGGAAAAAGTCCATTTAAATGTATGGTTTTGTCTTTCACAGGTCTGAGATAGCAAAGACCTTTTATCATCAAGCAAACATGGCATTGCCAAGAGGTTAATTCCTGCTCTGGCTTTTAACTTCACAGCAATACCACTTTATCCTATGATAGTTTTAATGTTCAAACACTAAGAATCTTGTGGTGATGCTCCAGGGTGTGGGAGGTGTTCACTAGGAGCCATTCCCTACTCTGTGTTGATATGGTATCAAAGTGCAATATGTAAACTCATTTCATGAACATTTTCTTGCCCTCCTATTGACTTTGGAGGCTGGATAACCACAATAACTGGGTATGTTGTGGTTGGGCATCCATGGTTTAGGAAGTAATACTGCAATCAAGTTTGGCTAATTTCATTACTGGTTGCTCCACTCTGGCTGTGCCATCTGTCATGGAAGAAGCTGGTTCTGTGTGTTTTGCAGTTCCTGGGAGCATCGTCTGTCTCCCTGGGGTGGGCAGGAGACCTGGACAGGTCCTGACTGAAATGTCCATGCATTCTTCCCCCAACTCTCCCATGCCTCACATCTACACAAAATTTTCCACTGCAAGAAAACCTGGGTGTGCAGGCTGTCTTGTCTTCAAGCTAAAGAACTGATCAATTAGGAGGTTGTCTTTGCAATAAACCTGCATGGCTGACCTAGAAACCAAAAAGAATTTCATGTATCAGACATGGATTCACCTTTGTCCTGCAGGTGGTTCCCAGTGCAGGGTGATGATCCATCACCTGTGAATCATTCCTTCCCAGCTGGTGTCACTGTCTGTGGCTCCACCCCTTGTGTTGGTAGTGGCTTTTCCTGGGTGCAGGTGTGCACTGTGATTACTCCATCACCTACTGTAAGTCTTGCACCACAGAAGGTTTTGTGGAAGCTTCTTCTGAGGGGCTGGGTGGACAGATGGACACACACAGAGAAGAAACTCTGTGAACAGCAAAAGTTGCTTTCCTGGTATCTGACTATGGATAAAATTTCAAGTACTTTTTGGTGCCCTTAGGGCACTAATAGAACTTAATAGCCCAGATCAGACTCACCTGGGCCTCTCCCACACCCTCTGCCAGTGGACCCAGAAGCCCAATTTAGGTGCAGTTCTGAGCCTTTGGGGTTTGTCTGACACATGTTGTGGGTGTGCTTGCACTCAGTGCTGTCTCTGACTGTTTGCCCGGTTGGACCTTTAGCTCTGCCTCTTGCTGCTTGTGATTGGGCTCTGAAGCTTCCTTTGGACCTGATCCTTCAGCTCAGCCTGTAAAGGGATTCTTACTGAACCCTGATTATTCTCGCCCTGTGGGATGACACTCTAGATGGTGATGGCATTGCTTGCACTGGGATCACCCTTGGCCTCTGGCTTATCCTCTATCATGAAGCAACCTTTGTCTTGCTGTTCTCTGATATGGTCAGAGGCTTTGACAGAAGTATTCATTTGAAATTTTGGTTATGTGGATTATTTTGTCTGCTGTTTGGTTATCTAATTTTCATGTATCTTGTTCAGAAAAATCACAAACTATGTTTATGATAAAGCATTATTTTATCTCTACTCATCCCTTGTACAATATGTGTAAGCCTCTGGAAGTTGAAACAAACAATGATGAAGATGAGGGTTCACCTAGGCTGGACGTGTTGCCACGGTTAAGTGAGCAGCTGTCATTGGGCTTGTTCAGCTTAGAGAAGGCTGAGAGAAGACCTCATCAGAGCCTATGATTTTCTCAAGGAGACAGCAGAGGGGGAGGTGCTGATCTTCTCCCTCTGGTGACCAGGGACAGGACATGAGGAGATGAAAGGAAGCTGCCTGAGGGCAAGTTCAGAACATTAGGAAAAGGTTCTTCACTGAGAAGCAGCAGACTCCCCAGGGAAGTGGTTATGGCACCAAACTTGCCAGAATTCGAATAGTGTCTGGACGATGCTGTCATATATTTTAGTGTTAGGTAGTAATGTGAGGAGCAGGGAACTGGGCTGAATGATCTGTATGGGTCCTTCCAATTTGAGATATCCTACGAATTACAAAGCCCAGAATGCTTTCTACTGTCTTTATTAAGGCATTGCTTTATAGGAACAAGGCATTCCCATGAGGAAAACTCACAGTATGGAATGTTATATTTGCTGATGTAATTGTAATCATCATTTTAGAAAGACAGAGAAATTTGCAGCCAGTTGGTATGAGGAAGCAATGCTGCTTGATGAGTTGGCAGGACTTGCATGCTCTTTTCCCAGCTTTGTCTGCCTGATGATGGATCAGCTGTGCTGCTGAACAGCCAACATGGCCTCTGACCGTGGGTGGAGCAGCCCAACAGCACAAAAGAAGGTATGCTGTTGCAAGCTGATTAGGGAATTGAAAAAAGGATGCTGCAACAGATTGGCTTGTGCACAGGGCCTCTGTAGCCTTGATAATGTAGTCAGTTCTCTGGACTGCAGGGAAAAGAAAGGTCAAAGAAGGACTTGAGTATCCCAGGTGAGCTATCTGTAGGTCTAAGCTATTAATAGCCATCATCAGCTAAGGCAGACTGGGGCAGTGAGTTCTCCTCTCTCTTCCTCCACTACTGAATTCACAGCCATAACTTGGACCACGTTGTAATTGTCAGTCATTGTATAGGTAGCAAATTACTGAGCACCTTAAATAAAGAGGAAAGCAAAGGACATGTACAATCAGAGGTTAATTTGTAAAGCATGATGGGCCTTGTGCCTACAGAAGGGCTCAACATCATCATTAATAGAGGTTATTTTTGGGTGAGTTGCTCTGCAGGGAACTTTCCTTGAATGTTCAGTAGACTTCAGTAATGTAAAATTTGGTTTGGGCTCTCCTGAACAAGGAATGTGGCAGTGGCCATGTCTTAAGAGGCAACCTAGAACTTAACCCATACCTAGGTGATGCCCAACTCATCCAAGAACTGTGGAGGTACTGGGATCTGGTTTCCTACCGTTTTGTCTTGCTGTGGTGTCATCTGTTATCTAATTAGATGCAAAATCCCATTGTTTCCCCAGGACTAGAGTTCAGGACATTTCACTCCCTGCTCTCAGCCAGGACATCCATGCTGCAGCCTTCTCAGTGGGGAAGTTGATCGGGGTTTTCTCCTCTCTGTGTGCTGGCCTACTTTCCTTGCTGGAGGAACTAAAAATATCTGAAGCTGCCATGTTCCATTGCACTGGCTGGCCAGCAGGATCCAAGGTTACTGAGAGGAGACTGAATCAACTTATGCATACACACAGAGTGCATGACTAGAGTAACCTCATTGCCTTGGGAAATCAAGCTACAAGTAGCGTGAGGTGTAGTGGGATTATATGAAAAATGGTATTTTCCTCATATAGCAAGAGAGTCATTAAAGTTTGGACACCTGGTGGTTCAATGCATCTGAGCATGGACATACACAGAGAGAGAAAATTATAAGCAAAACAAAAGAAACCCACCTTGAATATATACACAGGTCACTAAGATATTTTTGGGGTGTGGGTGTGTTTGTAACACAATATACAGACATAACTGTAGTGAGCAGTAGGCATAATTTAAGGTATATTTCTTAAAGAAAGTAGAATTGTTTTTATTCCCCCTGCAAAAATAAAGAACATTATATTCAAGATTGGTGGTGGAATTCCATTTTAAACCTACCTAGCAGAGTACTATCATGAATGTAGGACCTTTTTATTCCCCCTGCAAAAATAAAGAACATTATATTCAAGATTGGTGGTGGAATTCCATTTTAAACCTACCTAGCAGAGTACTATCATGAATGTAGGACCTTTTTATTCCCCCTGCAAAAATAAAGAACATTATATTCAAGATTGGTGGTGGAATTCCATTTTAAACCTACCTAGCAGAGTACTATCCTGAATGTAAGACTGCAAGTACTTCTGAAGTGTTTTCTTTCAAAAGAAATCCATTCAAAACAAAACCATCTAGCTATGGCCAAGTTTTTCGTTTTATTTTTCCTAAACAGCCCCTTGCAGATGATTATAAGGTACATTTGTCTCTGTTCCTTGTTTCATGTGGAACAAGATGCTGTGGCTGCTCCTCTAACTTCTTGTCCTGGGGTGTAAGCAAAATATGCACTCTATCACCATCAACATCACTTCTTTATGAACAAGTTGTTCACAGTAGCTGTCTACTACACACCTTGATCCCCCAGGCTGCAAGCTGGGCATTAGGTAAGGAAGAAAGAGAGACAACCCCGCAAGGCAGGTAATGCCTCTTTGTCTTCAATGGCTCAGCCCCGGTAACTCCCTCCAGGGAGGCAGCAGCAAACTCCCACCCATCATGAGGGGTCATCTCTCCTGATGAGCCATAATTAGCTACAGCTGCCATCAGTAGCAGCTGTAAGGACCCAAGCCATCCCATGACTCCTAGGATTACATGATTGTATTGTGAAACGCCCCACCCAGGGGGGAGGTACCACTGAAACACCACCATATAAAATGGGGTTTGGCTACTGGGAAACTGCCACCATTGGATCTCCACTGGAGATCGTGAACTTTCACAGGACCACCACTCCAATGGCACTGCTACCACTGCCAGGTTGTATTGTGGCTCTGTTAGTTTAAGCCAACGTTTCTGTTGTACCATATTTATTGTGAGCCTTCTGTTAAATTGTAACTGACCTAAAATCGCTCTCTCAAGGTTAGTTTGGGATTTGTTTCTCCCTCTGGTTTACATTCAAACCAGCACACCTCTACACAGTCATAGTGGTCATGATATGGTTACAGAGTTCCCCACTGCTACAGAGATGTTGTGTGGATGATAGATTAGGATAAGATGCTGCTCCCAATGCTCAAATTTTGCTTCACAATAAGCTGTTTTTGGGTGAATTGCTCCATAGAGAATTTCTCTCCATTGTTCAACATGCTTCAATGATGTAGGAATTAGCATATGTGTCAGATGAAACCTGCAACCCTGTGTGATGTAACTGTAAATTACTGTGGTTAGGTGGTAGATGGCAAGAAACAGCTACTTAAAGTCATTGTGACATGTACAATACCTGGTAGCTAGTAAAATAATTATTCATAATAGCAAAGATTGCACTGTTTAGTTCTGAGTTATTTCTGCAGAGCTATTTCTTTCCTTTGAAGTTTAAGTATTGAAAGCACTAAGTACTTGTGTACAGCTGACTTCAGTGTAGACACTTCAGAAAGCAGCTATAAATACATTTACCTCTCCAAATCTGAGTAAGTGTCTGGTAAGTGCAAAATATTGTCAAGTCTGTTGACAATATTCTCTGTATATTAATGTTTTGATGTCTGTCTTTAGCTTTATGCTACAACAGAGTTGGCAAGGCACAGGCAATGCATTTTTTCCCAGCTTTCAACCATATCATAAACTCCACAGACTTATAAAGTAGTGGTTATTTTGGTGGCATTCCCTAATGCAGCAAGTATAAAGATGCCTAACAGAGAAAAGAAGTACTTTTGGTACAAATAATTGCTAATAGGAAAAGTTTTATTGTACTGGGGAAGAAAATTGTCAAGGGCTAAATGGCCACAGGTTGCACTCTTTCTTGTAGAAAAGCTGCTTTGAACTAGGCATGGCAATCTGACTATATGCTTGGGACTGCCTGAGCTGAGTAATGATCCAGTTATATTTCACAGGGAACCTTTCCTGGCATGGCCTGCACTTCAAACCTGGCCCTCAAAGAGAACTAGAGAAAGAAATAGCATAGGGGCGTCTACAAAATGTTCCTTGTAATTGTCCTACAAGTTAATTAAACTCTGTGCAGGAAGTGAAAAAGTCAATGTGTAGAAGATGACAGTGAACATCCCCAGATCTTGGGGATAAAGTGCCATAGTCCCCTTCCCTCCTCCTGTTTTTCCCTGCATCTGAGCAGATACATATGTATCTGGTATTGCAAGCCACAGTCATTCAAAACTCTTTCACTCAGAAATAGCCTGATAGGTTTTAGTAATCAGGTCATCTTAATAAATATGATATTTACTTCTTTGCCCTTTGGTGGTGCATCTATAGATCATCGCCTTTCAAGGTGTTTTATATTGGGGGGAAAGGGATTTATTTTTCTCTCATTTATTTATTTGCCAGCCATTTCAATACCAATTTTTAAAGTTTTCATGCAGCACCAATGAGCATGACATTTTCTTTGAAATATGTAGATTGGAATTCTCTGTTAAAGCAAGGTAGAGGATTTAAGAAAGATACTAAATACCATAGGTTTCACACTAAAATAACTGTTGTTCAAACTATTATTTATAAACATGTATTAAGTAAAATACGACCAGTCCAATGATTAGCAGAAACACATCACATCACAGAAGCATGTATCAGAATGAGATAGGCTTCACAAAAGGATGCCAGATAGCAAGACAGAAAACAAATCATTCCCTTATGATGGATGATGCTGTCAGAAAAGAGCTTCATGACCTTTGAGTACTGAACATCCCTGAAAAACTTTGATGCAAGAAATGCAAGGAAATTATGCTATAGAGGTCTACACTCCTTCAAGGAAATTTGGCATAGCCAACTTAAGCAAGATTGATTAGGAGCTGGATTCTGTCTTCATATGTTATAGACTGTCTTAAGATGTAATTTGTACCCTCTGAAAGTTACTTAGTTGAACTGTAGCTTTGAATTGAATGAGGAAGTTTTATTGGTTTGTACTATTTGAATTAATATTTTTAAATAACTCTGAAACTGACAGGTGCCTCTGCAGGGCTCAAATCCTGCCATAGAGAAGAAAAACTCTCTTGGGTCTCACAGGCCCCAGAACACCTTGGCACCCCATATGCCTGCTGTCCTTTCTCAAGCTGAACTTCCAGAAGAAACCATGATAAGCAAGTACCTCTGTTGTCCCAGAACTGTAAAGCTCAGAGCAAGACCACCAAAACCCAACAAATGTGTCCTCCTCACCACAATCCTTTCAGCAAGAAAACAGGTAAGGACTAAATTTCCTTGATGAGATGAGCAGGGCTTATTGACAAATCCTGTGCAAGAGCCATAAGCACTCTCTATACCTGAATCACAGAGCTTGGGTTCTTGGAAGCAAACTATTCATCTGTGCTGGTATGCAATCACCTTCTAATCAAGTGACTGAAACTTTTTTTGTTCTTTAAAAAATCAGGCCTGGTTATGAACTGTAATGATTCACTTTTCAGGTGAAAGTCTCAAATCGCATCCTTAAAATTTCACAAAACTCTTGTGAGGTAAGCATTAATGTCTGGCTCTACAGGAGGGTATGTTTTGCTCTGGTAAGGACAGAGTCCAATTTCATATAGGCAACTAGAACCTCATGGCACCCATACAGTTTGGCAAAAATGAGTGACAATATTTTGCCCCCAGTGAGAATGTAGGTTGACAGGTGTTTTGTTGTACAAGTGTTTTGCCTGCTAGACATATTCTTTAACCATTGGGCTTTACAGCCTGGAGTGTCTGAGTGCTGTGGCCAAGGTGTACTGCAGGGTACTGTAAGTTTGCAAAAGATGGGCTCTGACTCAGAACAGCCTGGCTTTTATTTGTTTGGCTTTTCCCCTGGTCTCTGGCTGTATATAGGCAGTGAACACAGTAAAGTGAAGAACTCTGAATAGTCACATTCAACTGAAACAAATACCAGCTTTAATCCTTTTTTTCTGTGTCTCTTTTTCTAGCATCTATAAAACCTGAATATTAAAATACAGCACATGTTGGTCAAGCATTTCTATACACTTAAAGCTATGCTTCCATAACCATGTACTGCTCTGAGTGTGAGAAACTAGGGAATGCTTAAGCTTTCTTGGGTGTTACATAAATGCAGTAACCCTTATGTGAGCTGTTTTAAGAGTGAGTCCTCTGTCAAGATGTTTAGTGGGGAAAGCTTCTTTACACAGAGGGTCACTGCAAACATCCCATCTCTTGGCGTTTGTGGTCTTAGCATCGGGTCTGATGTCTTTTTGCATGCATAATGCTAAGTCCATTTCACTTCTTTAAGTTAGAGTGTGTGGACTGCCTCCTTATGTTCTTTGTACCATGGTCAACATCTGATTCTTCTAACAGTGCATCAAGCAACTTAACTAGTTATTACATTTTTGTGCAGGAATATTTAGGGGAGTTTTATTTCTTCAGACACAAATACTAATCCTTTCACTAAATGCATTTACAAAAAAACCCCATAACAGGACAGGAAATTATTTTGTGCCAAGGAGTGAGTATAACAGCTGTTGGTGAATTTGATTACTTCTTTTTTCTTAAAATCACAGACCATTCCTATCTAGAAAAAGCCAACAATATTTACTGAGCATATTTAATTTCTGTAAAGCAGACTCCTAGAGGATTCTCTTTTCCTTATCTTTTTCTATGTGCAATGTGGTGTGTGCTCTTCAGGCACTGTTCTTGTATGTACAGACTGAGTCATCCACTCGGGGAATAGAAACCATATTCTCATGCTGAGTCATGCTGGCCAAATACAGAGTATCAAGCATCAAAAAATTAAGAGGAGCCTTTGCCTTAAAGAGCTTTTGGAAGTGGAATGTGTCTTAACCATTCTGACAAATCTGTAAAATTCATTACTCTCTTGAGAGTAGGAAAAGGAGTAGTTCCAAGAACAGATGAACTAAAGAAACCTAATTTCCTATAAATCTATTTAATTAAAGAACTATGTAGAAATCCTGTATGAATCTAATAAATTATTTAAATCTATTTATTATTCTTAAATCTATTTATTAGTCTTGTCTTTGGTTTGAAGAAGATGAGAAGTTTAGTGGAAATCTCTTCCACTAAAAAACTTTTATCTCTCTCTGAGGGGACTTTCTAGTATCTAATAAGACTCTGATTCATCTTAGAAGCCAGGTTAAAAGGATCTTTAATTTTTGGGAACTAGCAGTCACCAAACTAGAAGCAGTGCCTGAAAGGTTAGTAGTAGCAGGGAAGGAGGTGCTGTTGAGGCAGAAACTTAGGAAGATCCCCTAATATCTAATGTGTTGAAAGACAAAACAATAAAGTCAAAGGGTGATAAAGTTATTTGCCTGCATATGAAACACTTAAGTGTCCTATAAGTACACCTAGGATTGCACTGCCTGATAAAGCAGCGGTTTTATTCAGGGTCAAATGCAACCTGATATCTTGCAGAGTAGATTCACATTTGAATACACACAATGAGAAAGTAGACTGATTTGTTTGGTTGCTGAGGTGCTTGAGTTCAGGCATCAATCATTGTTTGGGTACTTTTGGTTTTGGTTTGATTATACAAAACTGCTGTAAACAGCTTCTGAACAACTTCTGACCTTGAGCCCTGTTTATGAGGAAGAATGGGTCCAAAGCTTCACATACTGTTTCGGCTCAGTAACAGTGCTGTTAGTGTGACTGAACTCGTATCTGGCCAAAAGATCTTAGATTAAGGGGAGCAATGTGTGATAAGCCTCTTCCTTCTCGGACGGAGTAAATTTCAGTTTATGATTCTAACCAGAACACTGTGGGTGCAGTAATTTGACTGTTGCTGTTCAATCTGTGCTAACGAGCTTGACAAAGACAGTTTGAAACACCCTGCACCAGACTGGACAGGAACCCTGCAAGAGCTTGGGAGGAAAGATTCCATTCACAGAGACCAGGAACATCACTAGAGGTTTTTCTTTTAAGGAATAGTCCCACTTCACAAGTTTGTAGGTGATCTAGCAAACACTACATGAAACAAGACTCGTTTGTGAACCACATATGAACTGCTGTGAGACTTGAAGCTGTCAGACAGTGAAGGGGCTATTGCTTGGGTAAACCTCTCAGCAGAGCAAGCTGCAGTGTCATGTACTGAGAATATGATACCTGTGATATTTGTTTCTGATAAAATAACATTAATAACCTGATACCCTGTGGAACGACTCTGAAAGTTCAAAATTTACAAAGCATGGGCACATCTAGAATGAACTATTTTAGATTGTTTCTAAAATTGAATTTAAAATTGGGGAAATAGATTTTCTCCACAACCAATTTTCCTTTTCTTTCCTTTCTCCTTCTAAGGCTTTTCATTTCCACATTTCCAAACACAGCAATTTTAAACTATGCAGGAGAGGCCAGGCTATTCACCACTGTGGAAAGTGTTGAACAAGACACACTTCTGAACAAGACCATCAGCTACACCACATTTATTCTTGTAGGGCTACTTCTAGATGCATATGGGTTTTAGGTGAAATAGCAGCTATGATAAATAAGTAAATAAAAAATCCCAGCTCTAGTGGGAACTGTTCTTCCTTTCCTTCATTGTGGCTATAAACTGTCCCCTCTGAGGCTAGAGAAGAGCTAGCTGAGCTGCCTGCCCAGCAGCTGCTAGTTGCCCCAAATGGTTAAGCGTGTCTGGGAACATCCACTCTAGCCAGCCTCATGCAAAAGGGCTCTCTGGCTGCCTGTGCAGACCTGCACAGCTATTTGAGTGTGTGCTCTGCGAATGCCAGCAGTACCACCCAGACTCCAGTCATTAGCCTAAGGTCATCGGTACATTGCTGTGCATGGGAGTGTCTGCATTTTATGTACCACTATGGTTCGTCTGGGTGTGTGTATATTTGTTTGTATGCTTGCTTTGTAATGATCCAACCTATCTTACATGTATATTTTAAAACATTCTTTAAACAAGGGTAGATATCATTATCTAAAGGACAGCAAAGTGTAGGGTCAGAAGTTATGCCCTTGGCTGAAGGATACAGAACAAAGATGTGCACTGGGACACCAGGTTTCTAACACGAAGCCTGCATTCTCTACTAAGCCATGTTACTTTTTTTGCCTCTTCTGTGTAGGAAACATTCTGAATTGTAGATTATCTAACATGCATTCACGCTGTTGTGCTTCAGAAAGCCCCGTGGCAATGAAGAGGAAACTCTATTTCTTTACTTGAGAGCCTTTACCACTTGAGGTGTTACCGACAAGACTTAAGCTCAGCAGCAATTTAAATTGACTATAGCCTGACCAGCAAGTAACTGCTAACAAGAGCACTCAGTGCATCCTTTAGCAAATGTCTGACAGAGTGACCAGCCAAGTCCAGCTGCATTCATTTTCAGTGACAAGGCAGGTGATCAGGGACCCAATTGTGACCTCGAACACTAAATCAGAGTCCTGCAGACTACCTGATCCAACAATTAGTCCAGCCCTTTGCTTTGCTGTGGGTTTGTTTACAATGATCACTCTTTCTTGAAATTATTACTTTTGTTTATTGTGGCAGAGTTTATTGAACAGCAGGTTGTTTGGCAACTTTCAGGTTTGGAATATTTTTCCTTCAGAATAGTTTTTTCTCCAGAACTTTTCAGTACACTGAAAATGTAGAAAGAATCACTTCTGGGAGTGACACATTTTGTCCATAAGATGTTTTCTTTAGCAACGTTATTCAAATAAGTCCAGAAATAAAACTAATTCTTAACCACTAAATTAAATTATTTCAACTTCAAAATGTCTGAACAGACAGGAAAGAATATATATATATATATATTTTTAACTAAACACAATTTCTGGAAACAGCATACATTAATTAGTATAGCCTATTCTGTGATTCCCACAGAAACTAAAATTTACATGACAAATGTGCCCACCTTCAAAGTAGACTATAAACTCAGAGAGCCAATTGAATAAATCACTTTGCAAGAGACAAATACTTTCCTTTGGTCTTTTTTTAGACTGCAACCCCCTAAGGCGGGGATAGTCTTTATTTTATACCATCTACTGAGCCAACCTGCTGCTGAAACTGAAGAAGTAACAGTTTCCACCAGATGATTCACATCATAAAAATCATCTTGTGCCCTCTTGTTGACATCTCTGGGTAGGACAGGAAGTGAGAAGATATTCAGACTGGACGCTGTTTAATTTCAAGTGGAGTTAGTGAGCTAATTTGGTGTAGACTGCTGAATTTGCTGATTAGAATAACATGTTTAGAGTTTTTTATTAATTTCTCAGGTTTTAACCACATTCTCACATCTCATTGTAGATTGTGAACTGCAAGCTATATATGAAACTAAAACAGTCAAAGAACCTATGTGTATTTTTGTGATATACAACAGAGATAATTTCAACACTTATCTGTGTAGTTGGTGTATAGTCACTGAACACCATTCTGTTATAGCAAAAATAATTGAAAGAGGTTTTTTCCCTCTCTTTGTTTTTTTATGTGATGAGGACAGAGAAGCTTGAAACAAACCCCAATCCTTCTCCTTCCCTTCCTGTCTCCCCTGCAAAATCAGTTAAACACATGATTCATGAGGCTATAATTGGATGAATTTGATCTCTTATAGTGGTGCTAATAGACAGGTTGAATCACCGACCATACCCAACAGGCAGAGCAGAAAATGTGCTTTCTGTCTTGCTATAAGCTCTGCTTTTCCACAGCCAAGTAATATGTGCCCAGAATTCTTCAAAGATCAAATGTTGTTGCCTCTTTTCTCTGTCATTGTAAGTTATTCTGAGGAATCTTCTGCTAGAGATTAAGGAAGGTCAAGCCACAAATGTTCGTGGTTCTGAGTACCCTCATCTTTTGTGACACTCCTCTAGGATCTGTGGAAGCCAAATATGTGTCTATATAGATTGATCTCTTTCCTTAGTGCTGTTCAAAATTGCAATGCCTCTGCACGTGGATGGACTTACAGACAGGTTTGATAAGTTCTCAGAGGGCCACATTCCTTAAATAACTTGCTAGCATCTTGTTCTTGCAATTTGTTGGAACATAAGATCAAAAGCTTGTCTCTTGGCCCTATAAATCAGAAGCTTGAATGTAGACTGAGGTGTTGAACATGCTTTCCTTATTTTGCTCTTTGTTATGCAGTGTTTTCCTAATGTCACACACATATGGTACAAAGCTGAGATTTACATATTCAGTGCTCCACATTAAAGGCTGGATTCCAAAGCCTTTACTCATGGTGAACAGGTACCTCCTCCATGAGTAATGCCTTGGAGATCAGGGAAGCTCCTAGTGAAATGAAGTGTTACTTAAAACATGGTCAACATTTAGAGCTTTTCCCTGTAATATTAGGGACAAATATTGTCTCTTTCCCTCCTGGGTCAATGTGATCCCACACAGATCCTGAGTAGGTTTGTGTCACAGGGGAATGAAGCCAACAGACAGAAACACACAGGTAGCAGCCTGGTATCCAAGCTAAATCAGGGGAACTCATCCCAAACTATTACGCACCTCTATGGCTATCTCAGAGATCTGTCAGTCCCTATACATCCAACACTCCACAAGTATTTTCAATAGCTGGACAGAATGTGTGTCCCATTCCATGAGCTCAGGGAGAGAGCAGCTCCTGAGTTCACAGTGTGGAAAAGCCTTCTCTGCTGTTTAAAAGTAGTTCCAGTGGTGGTGGATGAAGGCTCTTCACCCCCCAAGATAAGGAAAAGAGGTGTTCTGTGTATGTAAATGCCTTGAAAGCTGGAGAACAGTGCCAAAGGACTTCCAGTCTTGCTTGCCTAATTAAGGGGAGAGCAGCTGTACTGTGTCAAACTAAAAACGATGTTTTCATGACACCTCTCCTTTCCCATCCCAAACAATCCCAATGGCTGCTGTGGTGTTACACTTTTCCTGAGACAGTGATTGTGCCTGTGTCCCAGTATTAACAACCCTCAATGAACTTGAACTCTTCCATAAATTGCTCACATACATCACAACATCTTATGGCAACGTGCTTCACAGCAAAGCAGGGCACTGAGGAGAAAAACACAGCTTTGGTAAAATAAGGTTCTTGCAGAGTGTGGGCAGTGGGGCTTGCAGGAGATGGCCAGTGACCTCTGCTCTTCTGGGGCAAGTGTCAGCACCATAAGTTTCTCAATGTCCTGGCCCTGTCCCCAGCAAAACTGGTGCCTGTTAGCAATACCATTGCTATTTGGGTGGGAGGTAGTCAGATTCAGGTTAATAAAGACACTGAAGTATTTAATTCCTAAACTAAAGAAAATGTCTGTGCTACGTTGACTGTGAAGTCTAATTTGCTGGCTTTGAGCAGAGGCACATTGGTGAAACATTGGAAGAGAGCTTGCAGAACTTGTTATACTTGCTCTGTGAATAAGACAAGGCTATCTGTTTCCCATACTGTTGTTCTGATGAGTTTTACAGACACTAAAGTAAACAAATGCCTTTCCTAGAGAAATGCTGCTATATAAAACACTCAGCTGGATTTTTGTTTTAAAATTGAAAGAAAGCAAATAGATCAGCCCACTCTGATTACCAATGGCAGTGAATTTCTTGTGTGCTTTGGACCTGCCGAGAGGCAGAGATGCAACTGTGCAGCAAACCCACATAAGTTCATTGCCCTCTTTCACACTGGGCTTTGAGTAAATCTGAGTGATCACCACATCACAGGCAAAAGGGAGGGCTGAAGCACCTCTACCAGTCAAAACCATGGAGTTTACTTCTCATGGTCTCTGTTCCCCCCACCTTACCCCATACGTACAAACAAATTACCTCCCCCAAGTTTTTGCCTTTGTTTAAATCCCTCCTAGAAAATAAAGTGTCACAGGTTCATATTAATGTAGTGGTTAACCAGCCTGTGGTAAGATCTCTTGGCTGGACTGGCTTGATTTATACCGCTCTTGTCACCACACCAGTAATTAAGAGTGAACAGAGCAGCAATGCCAATGCTGTATCTCATCGACTTTGACATCTTTCTATTTCAGGGAAGAAGCTTCACTTAAGTGAGAGTGCAGTAGGTCCCTGAAACAGAAAACACCTCTTTGGAGATAACAAGACAAAATCATTGTGAAAACTCAAGACTTTAAGAATATTTAGCTTTCCTAAAGCCTTCCCTGGATTTAAGCCTGATGTAGTTATTAAGTTGTTATTCAAAATTCCTTAGGTATTCACGCTACTTGTTATCCCTGTTTTACATAGGGGAGGTTAAACTTACACAGGCTTCCAGGTTTTGAAGCTCTGGCTTCTACTGCCGCATCTAATTTTTCAGGCCACAAATAGAAATTTACATGCTTTGGGACGGACCTTTTTCCTTTTTGCACTAGTAAGCTATGTAAGTCTCCCAGAAAGGCAGTGACAGACTTCCACTTGTCTCCCACTTAGACTTTTTCACTGTAATTCTTATTTCCCCTTGCTTCCTTTTCTGTATTCAGATAAGCCTGGTGTTCACTTATGGTCAATCTTCTGGTTCTTGAGAAACCGCAAAAGAAACACAAACTCCTCAGTTTCCTTTCCAAAGGGAAGTCCATGTGAGACAGCAGCCACATCTCCAGAGAAGCCCTCTGACTTCTGTGTGGGTTTGTTAAAGTAGACATGGCTTCTATTGCACTCTATGTTCGCTTCAGGGGTGAGATGCAGAGATAAAAACAAAGGTCAGGAGCAGATCTGTGAATGACAAATATCAGAATCAGGGAGCACATATGCATCTGCCATTAGCCATAACAACTCTGGTAACCTTGGACCGCACACTGATGTCCTGATATAGTCTCTTTCACCTTACAAAAACAAAGCCTGGAGAGAGCTGTTCAAACACATTGGAGTGTGCCTCAATTCAAATAAGGTCATGGAGTTGCACTGTCTAAACCTGTCATTATTCCTGAGGCGCTAGAAAGGATGTCAGGGACACATTCCAACTGTCTCAAGTCACACAATCACAGCTTCTTGCCAGCTCTTGATTTTTCAGTTTGGAAGCAAGATTCATGAAGTCATTCCATCTATTGGTCCCCATCCTTGTTAACTAATTTTAGCCAAATTCCATGGAAGCGCAAGGACTTCCCAAGACTTGAGAAACCTGTGGTAGGTAAAGAGGAGATGCTGCAGCCTCAGCAGCTATCTGTTGTGTCACCATCAGCCCATGTGGCCAATTGCCATGGATACATCTCCATACCTGCTGTCTCTAATCCAGCTGGTGTTGGAGGGCAGAGGAGGGTACTGCAGGTGACAGGCAACAAAGGGAGAAAGCAAAATCCTTTGTAGAAAAACAGTCTCCAGTAGTTCCACTTTTGGGAGGCTGAGGCATTTGCTGCCTGCTCCATTTAGAAGGAGCTATATGCTGCAACCATATAGGAAAGAGGCAAGATTTTAAACAACTCATCCATTTGCAGACTTATTAACTCCCAGAAGACCCTATCTCAAATTAATAGATTGAGCAAGGCACATAATGAAAAAGCAGTTGCACAAATAAGCCAGAAAAGCCAAAGTATTGGTTTGCATGAGCAAATGTTGGCTGGATAAGCAAGGGCTAGGCAATGTAGCATGAACCATGAAGGAAGAATATTATTGAAGTTTAAATTGATAAAACCTTGAGGAAGCTTGAGTCCTTGCTGATAAATTTCTATCTTCAGAGGAAATTAAGTTTAAAAGAAAAGGATCTGGTTTAAAATATATTTAAAGTATCAAATTGCATGTATTTATGCTGAAGTCACTTTCCCACTCCCACAGACTGGGAATAGAAATTGTGGTCCACACTTGCCTCTTTGAAAACTGCAACATCAGTTGTTTTACAGTCAAATAAGCAGTGAGGTCAGGAAGGAAGCAGGTCCGGAAAAGTTAATGCTTTTGTGCTGGGTCTCATTTTCTAAATGAATTGGGTCTCTAGTTCTGGAGAAGTGGCTGGGAAAGGAAATAATGCATGAAATCAAATGACGAGGAGCTTGTAGTTTGGGGAGCTCCTTATGAATATGGGATGACGTAGAATGTGAAGTAACCTATCCAATCTGGCCTATTTCAGAAAAAAAAATTGGCAGGAGACAGGTCTCTATCCTTGTATATCCCTGGGCTGTTTTATGGTATGCTCTCTATTACACTAGCCGTGCAGGATATCACACACATAGCTGGGGATCTGATGGTGATGGGAGGGTGCACACGGAATTGATTAGAGGTTCACATCCTCTTGCTGTCAAGTCACATGAGGATTTTAAGGACTGACTTCAAGTTTGGAGAAGAGGAAGCTACAGAGACAGTTATATCTTAATTACCTCTGGAAGGTTTACTGAAATTCTCAGAGAATTGCTTATGTGTCTGAACAGAAAGGGAGTACTGCCATGAAGGCTGTTGGGACGTCAAGAAGTAAATACCAGAGAGTTGAGATCAAATAGATAACCTGAGGTGTGTTGGGGGCCATGTTATAAATAGGAAGGAAGAAAAAGCTCAGAGTATTCAGGTGGCCCCTCTCAAAACCTTTTTGTAGCCATATTTTGACAGCACCTAAAATATGATGTCAGCTCTTGATTACCTGGTTTGTGGACTAACTATCTTTGCCCTGATTCAGTAGCAGCACATGATTTCTGTGGATGCAGTGGCCAGTCCTGGTTCCCGCCCTGCCTGGCCACTGGTGTGTACCACTGGAATGGCATCCACAAGAGCTGCCGGGCTGTTTTTGGGCCATTGTTTTCACTACAGGTCCTATGTATGTTTTGTGTTATCCATGGTTTTATTTCCCCTTGTTTATCTCACAATATTGCTGGGTAATGGGAAGTGCTTGGCATTCTCATCCCCTTGCCATTTTCATATTGAGTGGTTTTCCAGGTAACCTGTGAAAGACCGGGTTTGTTTGTGTTCTAGGATTGGGGTCAGCCCAGTTTGGAAACCTCAAAGACTGAAGTTCCAGGTCTTGCCTTCCAAACATTAAAATTTCTGTAGGAACTCAAATATTTTATTGTTGTTTCTCTTTTTTTTTTTTTTCTAGAAACAGCAGACTGCAGGCAAGCATTTGTAAAAGCATTTTGGTATGGATCAGGAGAGCACTTCTGAGGCTGATCCTCCTCATGCCATGGTCTTGGGGTGCATAGCCTGAGTTTCTTCCAAAAGGAGCTAAGCTGAAAGATGTGCTCCAGGGCCATACATAGCATACCCCGGTGAGTAGTGGAGATTCAGCCCATAGGATCGCAAGAGGCAGTCTGAACCAAAATGCCCAGAAACACATGCAGTGAGGATGCTGGGGCCACAGTTGCAGCTCTTTTACTTTACAAATCTAATCCTCCAACACCACATTACTTACTCAAATCTCAGTTTTCAATATTGTACATTGCTATGTTGGCCAAACTGCCTTCAGGCCTTCCTCAGAGGCATTTACATTGGCTCCTCCTGATAAGAAAAGAAAGAAGCCATTGCTGGAAAGTTGGGCACTTTGTGACCGTTCTCATTTCCAGAACCTGCTCTTCTGCTCAGTCACATTTACTGATGGCCTCCAATATGCTGCAGAAAACTTGTATCTGAGAAAGGTTTTGTTGAAGGAATGAAGGTATGATAAAGTAAAAAGTCAACTGGTTACCTGGCCATGTCCTATGGGATTTGTTTTAGTGCAGTTGCAGTATCTCTGGGATTTAGGTTAGATTAATCATATTGAATTGACCAGCATATGCCACTTATGTCTTTATTATTTAGCTATGCAGTGTTGAAAAAAATGTGATAGAATTTTTTCTAGGGCATTATGACTTATTTGGCTTTAAATAAAAATGACCATCTACTGTGTGGTTAAAATGCTTTGGGGCAAAACCTCAAAGCACATGACAGAAAAATCCTTTTCCCAGTCTCTTCGGTGACAGCTTTGCTATTGGGTTTAGTTTTCCTGTGGAAAAACTGCAAGGTTATGATTTTAATGGCATATCTCTGGGGTTGCAGAAAAGCAAGAAGCAAGGAAGTGTCTATAAATATTAGGGTACTTACTGTCTAACAGGGATGGGAGAAAAGATCTGATGATCATCTCTGCTTTTTTTGGCTAGAAAGAAAAAACTACCGACTGAGATACTCTAGCTGTTATACTGAGATACTCAGATCTGTGTGTACTGAGATGAGTAAGAAACAGAACTGCTGACTTCAAAATATTGGGAAATAGCTATGACCATGCTTATGTTGGTCATTTGTGTAGGGAGTGTTCCCTGCACATTGTGCTAGATCATCTGCACTATTCATTTACACAAGCAGTCCCAGGCTAGACTGGCTAGTGGTCTTCCACACAGTTTGAGCGGTAGCAGAGGCCGAGGAGCACTCCTGATAGGTAGTTTGGATGCAACAACATCAGTCTGTAGGCTGAGAGACTTTAACATTTTGGCAGTTACAAGCTACTCTGTGGCAATTCATTTCATACTGGAGAATGGCCCTGTATAGTTACTTGTATAGTCAGTCTCTGTGTGTTTGTTTTTTAATTTGAGTAACATCTAGGAATTCATGTAGAAAAGTGAGTTAAGGTGGACACCCCTACATAGCACAAAATAAAGAGTGAATAAAAGGAAGGCTGACTTATTTTATATTTGCTAGCCTATATAAGGACTGGTTGCTGTCGTTTTTCAGAAGAATCACAGTGTTGCAATCTCTTATCTTGCTATCTGTGTTCGCTTTGGATGCAAACTGGCAGGAGGTGGTTGAATCTGAAGAAACCCCCATTAGCCACACCCTTGATGCAACTCACATTCTTTGTGCGTTTACTCAGGGCTACCAGCTATCCTCACTCTCTCTTTGCCATGGATTTCTCAGCATTATGAACACCTGAGGAGACAGTATTTTGACCAAGCACTTGCAGTATTTGGAACTTGGTGTGGGAGCTGGAAAAGGTGGAGGGGAAGGGGAACCAACCCCAGAAAACCATCACACCTGAGCTTGCTTCATGGCACTTTTACTCCTCCTGAGGCATGGACTTGTGCCTTGTCTCCATCTCTTTGTCACTGTGGATATACTTGGGCTATGACAGGCAATGCAGTGGGTCAGGGATTAGATGGGCAAGGATATAAAGGTCTTTCCTCGCTTGTGCAGAACAGATAGTGAGAGCAGTGCAATTAGTAGTATTAGTGTTCATAATCAGACAGCTACCATTACTAGTCACCCGTCCTGAATAACTACACAGTGTGACCTGGGGTAATGTTACCATGAACCAGTACATGGGGCTGATCTGCTGGAAAGCAGCTCTGTGGAGAATGCCCTGGGGATTCTGGTGGTCAACAAACTGCCCATGAACCAAGTCCATGAGATGGGACCATAATAATGCACATATCTGAAGGGAGGGTGTCAAGAGGATGAAGCCAGGTTCTTCTTGGTGGTGCCAAGCAATAAGACAAGAGGCAATGGGAAGAAACTGATGCACAGGAAGTTCCATCTGAATATGAGGAAGAACTTCTTTACTGTGCAGATGACCAAGCAGATTGCCCAGAGAGGTTGTGGAGTCTCCCTCACTGAACATATTCAAGAACCATCTGGACACAGTCCTGTGCCATGTGCTCCAAAATGACCCTGCTTGAGCAGGGAGGTTGGACCCGAGACCCACTGCCAACCTGACCTATTCTGTTAGCTTTGCTTCTACTGACATCACATTTATTGACCGCACACTCAAAACTGTATTTGCTGCAATCACACACGGTTGTATTCCTGATTGAATTAAGGAATATATGTAGCATAGTAATATCAGTGTAAGTCACATCAACAAAGCACAGAAATAAGGCAGAAGCTTGTTTTTATGTAGGAGACTGTTGTGCTGTTTAGTAACAAAGATTTTGCATATAACGTACCTCATTCCATCACAGTATCTGTCCTTATGTCCTTACTCATACAAAATGTCAAACTTACTGAGGTAAGAAGAAAGCAAGAAATGCTTAATTTTGGAACTTGTTAGAGTTTTGAAAAAACACAGTAGTCTCTACATGACATTATAAACACCGAAATGACAGATGCTTTTAAGCAGGAAGTGTATTCCACCCTTTGAAATTATCTCCTAGATGGCAACGGAGATGCCACATTCCCCAGGAGCTCAGTAGAGAATTTGTGAGAGGGGAAAGAATAACCATATGGTAAGTAAACCTGCATACTTCTGCCAATATAGTATAGTTATTTCTATGAAACCCTGATATCATTGTTCAGTTTATCTTATCAATTGCAGTGTTTATCTTAAATACTGAAAGAATTTGCCATTTCCTTTGCCATTTGCCTTTTCCTTTTCTCTTGTAATTACTTTAGATGTTAATCAAAATGCACAAAATATTTTTTTCTGCTTTATATTGGACAAAAATTGGGTGTCTTCAAAGAGAGGCAATAATTCAGTGAACAGATAGCTCACACTTTCTCCCTCACAATGGATACAATAAATCTTTGGCTACTAAAAACCACTACAAGCACAGGCTTTATTTTTTAAACTTAATTTTTTGTTGCCTACTTTCATTAGTGTATAAGCTCATGCTGTAAACCCCTAACAGCCTTTAAATAATTTTGAAAGTATGTTCCTGGTTTAAGAGAATTTTCCCTAAAAAATGCGACATTGAACTTGGTAACTGAGAGGATCAATAAAACCTGGATATAAACAAAATAAAGAACATGTAGGAACCCTCCTGAGATAACACTATGGTCATGTGTTGAAATACTGACTGCAATTTACTATAATCAGTGTTTGATTTAAACACCCATGTCCTTGTTGGTGTTGTCCTTTCTAAGTGCTGTTATACAAACAAACAAACACACAAAGTGCTGGATTTTGCACCTGGGATGGGGCAACCCTGGATGTATGTATAGGCTGGGGAATGAGATGCTGGAAAGCAGTGCCATGGAAAGGGATCTAAGGTCCTGGTTGATGACAAGTTGAATATGAATCTGCAGTGCCCTGGCAGCCAGGAGGGCCAATTGTGTCCTGGGGTGCATCAGGCACAGCATCTCCAGTCAGGCAAAGGAGAGAATTGTCCTGCTCTGCACTGAGACGGCCTCACCTTGAGTCCTGGGAGCAGTTTTGGGCACCACAATACAAGAAAGATACTGAGCTATTGTAGCTGCGCTGCAGTATGCGC
>VZRZ01007096.1:705467-733193 GCA_013398175.1 Climacteris rufus | reverse complement strand
GGGGGGGGGAAGCACCGTGTGAGAGGTCCCCAGGAGGGGAAGCGGTGCTCGGGTGAGGAGTGGGGGTATCAGAGGAGGGGGTGATGGCGTGAGGGGAAAGGGCGCCTGAGCTCGGGGGTTTGCGAGGCGCGGAGCTGTGTAGGGGTGGAAGGAGGGTGTCCCACGAGGGACCCCCCCGCTGTGTGAGGGGAGCTGAGCCGGGGGAGGGGAGTGGGGTTGATGAAAGGTTTCCATGAAAATGGGTGTGTGCGGAGGAAAGGAGGGAGGGGCGGCTGAGAAATTAAAGTGCAAAATGTTTTGGAGTGGTGTCTGTGAGGAGCAGAGTTTAAAATTTTGAGGTGCCGGAGAGAGGAGTGGTAATAGAGGAAAAAGGTGCTTGAGGTGGGGGGGAGACAATGAAGCTGATCAAAGTGACTGGAAGGTTTCATGGGGTGAAAGCTGTAATGTGTCAAGGATTAAACAGAAAAACTGGAACACCGGGATGAGTATTCAGTACTGGACGCTGCCTTGCTAACATGTGCTCATTGCCTGAGTGATTGGCGCGGCCAGAGAGGAACAGTTTAGCATGTTTGTCGCTGTTAGAAAGTAAATTAAACTCTTCTGCAATGGTAAACGCATCAAAGCTTTTCTAAGTTGTAATCTTTGAAACTGATCTAGCAAAGTGTTGGAACTTGCTCACTAGTGAGTAACATTTACTTCTAAACAAGTACAAATTCTCTCTTTTCCTAATCACAGACTCATTTAGGTTGGATGGCTAATTTTCAGTGTTGGAAATACTGAAATTATTGCAGTTACTGTGAAAAGGAAACTCTCCAGTTGTTGATTTTACCTTTAAGTATTTTATGTTTCATTGGAAAAAAAAAAAAAGAAATTGTTTGGAAGACTTTTCCTAATGATACTTTATAAAGACACTATCTTTGGCTTCTATCCTGCTGAGGGAAATGTGTGCCCAACAGCAGATCCTGCCTGGTTTGTTGTGGCTGTGCTCAAAACTGTGTCTGAATCCTGAGTAAGAGAAATTGCAACTGCTGTGTATCACCACGAGTTAGAATTTAAATCTCCTATTCATCACCATTGTTCTCTCCTCTTTGCCCCTTTGTGCTACCCAAATTTTGTTGGAAGCACTCTGTTGCAGTCAGCAGCTTTACCTGATTTGCAGCTCTTGCCACCTAATGTTTTTCTTTGGAGTTCTCCTTTGTTGTTGTTGTTGCGTAAAAATTTTGTTGCTATTGCGAAACAGATTTTTGTGCTTGAGCTATTGCTCAATTTTCACTTTGGGATTTACTTCATTAGGCTTATCACATGTTATTTAGCAGCATAGGCTCTCCTCAATATGTTTCCACGGTGATATACGAGCTCCTTCACACCTGAGAAATTTCAAATTATAATTCTGTTTTATTTGTAGAGAAAACACGTAACTGTGTATTCAAATTCATGTGAATTTAAGTTTCTTGCCCAACAATCTTATTCTTCATGAGTCTCTGCTCAAACCATCACTTGTGTAAGGCAGGAGCCAGTTCCTGTTTCGATATGAAGTTAAATATTTACATACAGACTTGTGTAATGGTGGGGTAGCACGAGGACTTATTTTATTCCTCTGCATTCTTTGTTTTATAAGTCAGTAAGTGTTGTGTTTCCTGACTTGATTTTTCCCCTTCCCCAGTGATATGAAGTATTTATATTATTTTCCTTAAAATTGATGGATATAATTTTACAGTTTAATGGTAACTGACATGTACATTGTGAAAGGGAAAAAAAATTGAGGTCTCTTTATATATTTACTCACCTTTGAAAATGTTTGGCTTGCTGTCGATGGATGGTGATGCTGAGGAAGTATGGCATATTAATTTGTGCTAATTCTTGGTCATGCACGGGCTTTTTGGCAGGTGTATGAATTTTTTTGGAGGCTGTTTTGTTGTTGTTGTTGTTGCTTGTTTTTTGTTAAATGGTTTCAATTTTGCTTTGTAGAACCAAGTCAGTTTTCACAACCACTGAACGGAATTCCTCCCTCAAACCCAGTGAGCAGTGGGATGGACCCTTTCCATGCTTGTAGTATTCTCCAACAGCTGAAGACCATGTATGATGAAGGACAGCTGACAGACATTGTGGTGGAAGTGGATCATGGGAAAACATTCTCCTGTCATAGGAATGTTCTTGCTGCAATCAGTCCTTACTTCAGGTACAACAGTCCAGTGTTCTAGTGGTGGTTGAAAGCAGAATTAGAACTTAACTTTCATTAAATGAATTTTTTTAAAAAATAATATCTATACTAATATTCTATGTATTTATAGATAAGATAGTGCACCTAGCAAGTAAAGTATTGTTCTCTTATGGTCAATAAATTATCAGTGTCTGTTGCTCAAAGGAGACTTTCATTGGAGAAAATGTCACACAATTTTAAAACAAGCAAAACTCCCTGAGGGTACCTTGAATGCAGGAATAGCGTATTAAAACTGCTTGCTTTCTTTTAAAGTTACATATTTTAGCATGCTAGAGTGTACATATGAAATAACTTGTTGGAAGTTGAGTGCAAAGACTTAAATATAGAGATATATATATGGATATTTTAACTTGGGGTTAGTGAGATAATTAAGCAAGTTTCAGCTTCCGATTTTGTTTCAGTAAGCAGAGAACCAATCTTAAATTTAGGTACCCAAACAGGACAGTTTAACACCTGTGTAAGTGAACTTGTGCTGATGTAGGGGCAAACACCCTGGGATTAGCTGTACCAGCTAATTTAACTTTACAGCTGTAGTTAGAGGTAATTACAGATGAGCTGCTCAATGGTTTTGTTTTGCAGATCGATGTTCACGAGCGGCCTTACCGAGAGTACCCAGAAGGAAGTTCGGATCGTTGGCGTGGAAGCAGAGTCGATGCATTTAGTGCTGAACTATGCATATACCTCCCGAGTGGCGGTGACAGAGGCCAACGTCCAAGCTTTGTTCACTGCAGCCAGTATCTTCCAGATCCCTTCCATACAAGACGAGTGTGCTAAATACATGATCAGCCACTTGGACCCACAGAACTCCATTGGGGTGTTCATCTTTGCTGACCACTACGGTCATCAGGAACTCAAAGACAGCTCACAAGACTACATTCGTAAAAAGTTTCTGAGTGTCACCAAAGAGCAAGAGTTTCTTCAGTTGAGAAAAGACCAACTGATAAGTATCCTCAACAGTGATGATCTAAACGTAGACAAAGAAGAGCACGTTTATGAAAGCATTATAAGGTGGTTTGAGCACGAACAAAAAAAGAGAGAAGTGCACCTTCCAGAAATATTTGCCAAATGCATCCGAATGCCTCTGTTGGACGAGACGTTTTTAGCGAAAATCCCTCCCGTGTTTGCACAGGCGATGGCCAAAAGCTGTGTACAGAAGGGACAACCCAGTGCCAACGGCTACACGCAGCGGCTTGGAATGACCGCTTCCGAGATGATCATCTGCTTTGATGCTGCCCACAAACACTCAGGAAAGAAGCAAACAGTGCCTTGTTTAGATTCGGTCACAGGGAGAGTGTTCAAACTATGCAAGCCACCAAACGACTTGAGGGAGGTGGGAATCCTGGTGTCCCCCGACAACGACATTTACATTGCGGGCGGCTACCGGCCGAGCAGCAGCGAGGTCTCCATCGACCACCGGGCCGAGAGCGACTTCTGGATGTACGATCACTCCGGCAACAGGTGGATCCCCAAGGCGCCTCTGCTGCGGGCCAGGATCGGCTGCAAGCTGGTTCACTGCTGCGGGAAGCTCTACGCCATCGGCGGCCGCGTGTACGAGGGGGACGGGCGCAACTCCCTCAAGTCTGTGGAGTGCTACGACAGCCGGGAGAACTGCTGGACAGCCGTGTGTCCCATGCCCGTGGCCATGGAGTTCCACAGCGCCGTGGAGTACAAGGATAACATCTACGTGTTACAGGGTAAGGTGCTGTGGCTGACTCGCTGCTGTTCTGTTGGGAGTGGGGATGGTTCGTTCTGACTGTGTTTTCTTAAGCGACTTGGAAAAATCCCGGGGGGAAAACTAGGAAGAGGGAGGTCGCTGCTTGAATTGTCATGCCCTGGGAATGTGTCACTGAGCTGTAGTATCGAGTTATTGCACAGGTGGTTTTCTGAGTCAGCACTACAGTATTAAAGTTTACTATGAAAATTCTTCATTAAATCTTTACCGAGGTGAAACAAACCGATGTTGAAGATACTGTCCTATGAAAAAGCACTTTGGCTAAAGCTGAGAAAATTCCTGGTGTCAGGATTCTTTGTGACTTGTAAATTAACCATTGCAGGTCTTCATTTCCTGCCCTACCCTTCTTTCTGAAGTCATCCTAGAAACTAGAAAAAGACAAAACACCTCTCTTAGTTAACTCTGTTTCTTTGGTCAGTAATTAATTACAGTACTGCCTTTATGCTCTTTCTTCTGATAAATGGTTAGACTTTTTCATGTATTAGAAATTGATTCTTAAATGGATAAAAAAGATAATTATGGCAATGGATAGAATAATTTATTCTTCCCTGTATTTTACTTACGGAGCTTTTACCTAAAATATGTACTTGAATGTGTGCATGAGCTTTGGAGCAGTGCACAGTGAACAGTGCTGAGACTGGTCTGGGGCTGTGGTAAGAGGCCCAGAAAGTGGAAAGAAAGAAGGAGGGGGTGGTGTCTCGGTTTTGTTTTGTTAAGGGACACCTCTGCAGACACCTGCAGAAGTTGGAGTCTCAGATGCACACCAGCTCCTCTTGGGTCACTTCCATACAAAGCTGCACCACAGGAAAGAAACAGGATAGAGAATACTGTAAGGTCTTTGTTATCTGCCAGTAAAAGTTAAGGTGGTTTTTTGACTTTCCACTCCTGAACTTCCATGTGATTTGCAGAGACTTTTCTTCTTCCATTGTTTTTGTATCATACTTGACTCTTGTTGGTTGTGGCTTTAAATAACTGTGTTATGCTCAAAAGTTCTCTAAATCTCTCTCTTGGGTCACACATTTGCTTTAGGTTAGAAAGGAATGCTGAAGAATATTGAACTTAGTATTTGTTCATCCTTCAAATGTTTCTTAGGACTGATAAAAGGTGTATGATGTAACCTGGAGAATGAGAGTGCAGCTTGTTTACAAATTTTGGCTGCAGTGATTCTGTGCTTCAGTTCCTCAAGCAACCACTGAATGCCCACAGAATAAGCAGGCTGCTTCCTGTGCTAACCAGCAAATTCTAAAGAATAGTGTTAGGGGTGGTACATAAAACCTTGATGGATTTGTGCTGTAGTGTAAAAAAGTTAGCTTTTAGTAATTTTTCTAGGGAAAACTCCTAAGTTTGAAGTAGTCAATAAGAATTGATGAGTGTGAAAATGCCAGTGGAATGCAAGTGCCGGTCATGGGGGATTGCACGGTGGAACAAAAATGAATAATCGAAATAAATATTACCTGTAGGACTCAGTCTCTTCAGCTGTGTTCCACCCATTTCACTGTTTCATTTCTGTGTTCTTTGTTATACTCGAGGTGCTTGGTCATACAACAGTTTGGTTAAAATTCTTAAAATAGATGTGAAATCATATATGATTTGAATTATGCTAATATTTGGCAAATGTTCACTTTTCTTCCCTTGGACTTTACAAAAGGCAAGGTGATTTTTATCCACATTCTTTTCATGAAGTGTACAGAGCATGAGTTTTTGGCCATCTGAACTTCCATTAGCTGCAGTCTGTAGATGCTGCTCTGTGCAGCAGAGCTGTTTCACAGCCTGACCACAAAGCTACCCATGAATCAGTAGCTCCATGCAGGTTTTCACCCAGCTTCCTTTTGAGCAAATCAGCCTAAATGTGTAACCCAGCCACCTGATAGGGGTAGCTTCAAAATCTGTGTGTAGTACAAGACACGATTATTTGCTCAGGTTTAGCAGCTTTCATGCACTGAACTCTGAGACTCCCCATCTGCAGATTACATGTTGTGAAGATGTGAAAGAGTGAAACAAATGTACTTCAGGCATTTCAAGACTGGAATCTTGAAAGATTTTGTCCCAATTTAATAAGCATAGTTTAGAAGTAGTAAAGGATATCTAGAAACGATGTAAACAGTATTTCTGATACGCTTCGAATTGCCTTTTCTTCAGTTTGAACAGAAACTGAAAGTAGTTTTTAGTCATGCTATTAATATTTTTGTCATGCACTAGAAAGACAGCAGGTGATGGTGCTGAGGTGTTTGTTATGGGATCCAGGCTTTTTGTTGTTGGTAGAGCATTTGTCTGTGCAAGAAGCACCTGAAAGCTTCATTGCTGCAGAACTGTTGGTCTGGAAACCAAGCGTAAGTTCCGTTTTCATTTTGCTCTCTCTTTGCAGGGGAGTTTTTTCTCTGCTACGATCCTCAGAAGGATTACTGGGGATTTTTGACCCCCATGACTGTGCCTAGAATCCAAGGCTTGGCAACGGTGTACAACGACTCCATCTACTACATCGCGGGCACCTGCGGGAACCATCAGCGCATGTTCACCGTCGAGGCCTACGACATCGAGCAGAACAAGTGGACTCGAAAGAAAGACTTCCCCTGCGACCAGTCCATCAATCCGTACATAAAACTCGTTCTCCTCAAAAACAAACTCCATCTGTTTGTCAGAGCTACTCAAGTCACTGTTGAAGAACACGTTTTCAGAACCAGCAGGAAGAATTCACTGTACCAGTACGACGAGGTCACTGACCAATGGCAGAAAGTCTATGAGACTCCAGACAGGCTCTGGGATCTAGGCCGGCATTTTGAATGTGTTGTTGCTAAATTGTATCCGCAGTGTCTTCAGAAAGTTATTTAAATTTCTTTTTTTTTTTTCTTTTCAGTAACAGGCCTTAGTGATTTCAGTGGTAATTTGATGCTAGAGAAAACATGTCTTAAAAGAAAACAAAGAAATTCTGTCAGTATTTATTGTAAGCTGAAACAGACAGTTTTTTGTATACGGGGATGGGTGCTCTTTAAAGGTTGCAGTCTGGGGAGGGACTTGTTGGTTCAGTTGCATATTTACTGATATTTTCCTAGGAAGTGAGAAGGAGGTTACAAAGTGCAATTATCAGCATTTTTTTTTTCTGGTAAACACTTAATCATGTCATACTGGAGGTTTTTTCTGTGGTAAAAGCAAATTAAGTGGAAGAGCCAGGATAACTATGCACTACAGTGAAAGAATCTAGCATTAATAGCTAAGGATGTCCAAGATGTGTTGAAGTGACTTTTCTTTTTTTCTCTTTTTTTTTAATACGGGTAAAATTTGAGGCAATATCACTAAGTTTCGTTGTATTTTTTTATTTTAGCTTGAAAGTACATAGAGAGGAATGGTAGATCCTGATTCACAATGATCTCTTCTTTTTGTACTGTTTTTCTGAATTCTGCTAAGATGTTTGTGATGTTGTTTGTGCACTGCAGTTTGGGAGAAAAACTCAAGTCAGAATTGGATTGTGGAGTACCTTTGCCCCGGATGGAGGCCTGTTCATATTGTTGTACCAGTTCCTGTCTGTGGATTTTTGTTAAGATTGAGCTTAATGATAGTGGGGAAAAAATCCCAACACCTGTTTTTTGCCACATAGATGTAGTGCTGTAAAAACTTTTTTTTTTAACACTGATTAAAACCCTTTTTTTCATCCCGTAAAGGGCTTTAACCCAAAAGTTGATGGTGCTAGTACATTTTTAATACTTGTTTGTCTGAAATGGGCCACCCTTCTGCTACTGTTTGAGACAGCCTGTTATTTTCCATGGAGTGTGTGTCTGTCTTCAGGCCCTGTCCTGTCATCAGATTGTCTTTTCTAACATAACATTTTTACTGCAGTGGTGTTCTTGCACAGAATGGTGACAGGATATGGCCTTAATAATACTGACTCTCTTTTATTTTTTCTCTTTGTGTGGAGTGTGCATTCTGTCTCCACTACAGTACAGTGCTATGTGCAGAGTTGGCTTGTGCTCTGGTGATTTGGAAAAGTGTGGCTTAACTTTGCAAGTTGTTTTTCTTTCTGCAGTCAAGCCCTCAACTATCTTCTGTTTCATTCTGATTTATAATGTGAAAAATTGCACTACTGAGCTGTCATCATTATCCAGTGTATTAAAGCAAAATTGACAGTAAGTGTCCAGGACTTGAATAATCTTAGGTGAAATACAGAATAAGGATCCAATATATTGCAACACTTTTCTCTATGTATTTAACATTTAATTTATTTTAAAGAAGGAAATAAGTTCAAAGTTCAGCCTCTACTTCAGTAGTGAAAACTGGATTTAAAAGGGAAGAGATGAATCCTAAAACTTGCATCAGCTGTAATTTGTCAGGTTTCTCACAGCTCTAATTTTTGCAGAGCTTTAAGTTATCTTACCCTTTCCTATTTTCTCCAATTGACCTAAGTTAACTTGACATGGCACTGGCCATCTCTGGCTGAAAGTGCTTACCATTATCTGGCTTAACAGCTGATATTTCAGTCAGCCAAATATTTAGCTCATTGTTTATCCTCCTGGCATGGCTGAGGATTTGGATGATGTTTGTTTACTATGTGGTCTTCCTGTTCCCAAATGGAATCTCTCTAATACACGAAAATACTTGCCGGGTTCTATTTATTAATTCTTGCACAAAATGTTTAAAAGGCAAAAACAAACAAAAAAACTGTGAACTGAAAAGCAAAATAAGAATGCCTCTTTGCATTACATACCTCATCTTCCAGAGATTCACCAAACTCTTCTTCCAGTGCGAGCACCTGCATTTTGTTTCTTTTCCTGAATTTGGCAATTCTCGCTAAGACTGCATTTTCCAACAGTGTTGAGGTGTTTTGTTTCTTTGTTTACTTTTCTTCTGGATAGTTTTATCTATATGCATAGCCAAGAATAAGAGGTTCTTTGAAAAGTACAACTAATTTAATTTTTAAAATGATCCTTAGTCCTTGGCTAGCTCTCTTTGCGCTGCTGTAGGCCTCTAGCTGCAAGCTTTCTGAAGCACCCTCCCTGACAGTGTTGCATTTGTGTGTGAGACCTTTTCTTTTGCAAAGTGTTATGTAACTTTTTCCTTGTTTCTTTGTTCGTTTTTCCTTTTTTTTTTCTTTTTTAAAGCTTGGTTGAATATTTACAAGGTTTCTTGCTGCTTTTTGACAATCTATATTTATTTAGTAGGACAAATTTCAATATATTACTTGAAACTATGAAATAGAATTGAGTTAGCAGTTGACCAGTCATGTGATGTATAGAAGTACAATATGCTGTGGTTAATTCTGCAGTAGGTTTGTTAATTTTGTTTATCTGCACTAAAGTACGAAGATCTCCATTCTGTTTAACCATTCAAACTGAGGGTGTGATCCAAGTCTGTCATGTGTTTGAAAGCTAAATCCTGGAACTGCTGTGGGAGTAGAATATACTAAACCTTTTGCATGAGGAGTTTGTTGAGACAGTAATGTAGCTGTGACATTTTGCCAATTCTTAAATGCTTCTACGTTATGCTGAAAGTCAGATTCCTGGTAAAGTTTTGCTTTAGAGTCAGGCTTAAGTAAACTTGCACAGCACAAAAAAAATTGCACCAAAGGTACTGATAATATTTGAGCAGTAATCTGTACATTTTGCTCAGTTGGAATTTTTTCTGCATTCGTTATTTCCCTTTGTTAAATGAATTCCTAGCGTTGTAAGATCTTAGGTGAGTGTAAATCTCTTCCAGAATTATTAGTTACTGTAGAAGGAAACATTTTGTAATTTCCACTTGCTTCCATCAGTGAAATTTAGAGTAACTAAAAGCAGTTTTGGTGCACCAGACATGCAGTGTGTGTATGTTCTACAAGAGATCCAAGAACTCCCTGTTTGCAAGGCTGTTGAGAAGTGGCATCCAACATTCAGTGCTCAGGTATGTTAGTAAGAAGTACTGTAGTCCTATGAGGGCAAATGTGTGGATTTTTAAACATTTTGCCATAATTGCACAATTTTGCATTTTTACTTAATGTCATGTTATGTTTCTTAAAATAAACCTATTGTTGAAATACAGTGGAGTTCAACTGGTTTTGTGACAAATCTGTGTGCGTTTTAGTAAATTTCTGAAAATTAACCTGACGTATTTTTGATGTTTGTTCAGTTCTTCATTTTCTGCACTTGTGCCTCCCCTGTGTGTAATGTCACTTTTTTTTTTCCAAGGTGGAAGGTGCTCTGTTCTTCTGTCTCGTTCCTTGTGGCTATCCAGGTCTAACATCTCATTTGTTTGCACGCAGGTGATGTGGTCTTTCTCTTCCCCCCTGCCTTTTCCTGGAGCTGACATCCCAGCAGGAATGTCAAGTAGGGCTTCTCATCCTGGTAATACTGTATAGAGTAAAACACCAAAACCCTGTACAGTGAGTTTCCCAGCATCCTTGCTGCAGAGCTGAGAACTAAAGGCCCCTGGATTTTAAAACAAAGCTCCAGCATTAAATGTGGCTTCTGCTGCAGTGATAAAGTGCTTGTACACAATACTGGTTGTTTGAGCACCTTTGTTCCCTTCCAGAGACTGTCTCATGGCCAGTGCAGGTGCCAAGTCATGGCAGCCTTGGAGAACAACTTGGAGTTCCCTTGTTTGGGAAGGCACTGGTGGTGTCAGGCCCTCCAGGCACTGTCTGTGTGCAGTCACAGGGCTTTGGGCTCTCTGAGATTGTGGAATGTTGGTGTGAAGGGCTGCACTGCCTGGGAAAGGCAACACTTGGAATGGATCAAGCTCTGTCTTGGGGTGGATGAAGAGTGAGGCCAGAGCTCCTGGGCTCTGCTCAAAGGGCAGGCTGAAAAGGGTGTGGGTGTGATGTGGGTGTTTGCTCCAGGCCACCTGAGCAGGAGGAGCTGGGTGATGCTTTCTACAGGCAGCTTGCAGCAGCCTCAGAGTCACAGGCCCTGGTTCTGGTGGTGCACTTTATCTGGATATCAGCTGGAGAAGCAACACAGTGAAGCACAAACAGTCCTGGAGGTCCCTGGAAAGCACTGATGGCAACTTCCTGTGGCAGTGGAGGATCCCATGAGGAATGGTGTGCTGCTCCACCTCACACTAACAAATAGCTGGAGATGTAAAGGCTGGGGACAGCCTTGGCTGCAGTGACCATGAGATTGTGGTGTTCAGTACTGGGTGAGGAGAAGCAGGGCTGTAATCACAACTTAAGGAGAGCTGACTTTAGCCTCTTCAGGGTTCTTCTTGCAACAATCCCATGGGAACAGAACCTGCAGGGGAAGAGGGATCCTGGACAGCTGAGTGATATTCAAGGATCACTTTCTTCAGGGTTGAGAATAATGCATCCTGATGAATAAGAAGTTGGGCAAAAGGAGCAAGAGACCTGTGTACATGAAAAGGAATTCAAGCATAAGCAGGATCAGAACAAAAGAGGGACAGGAGTGTTTCAACCATGTTCTTTGATTCTCTAATTTCTCTTCTGCTCTGGTGGCAAAGAACAGGCACATGGATTGTCCCTCAATGCCCCAAATTCCCGTGGAGCTCTTGTGAAGTCCTTTCAGTGCTTGGCACGCATTACAACGTCAATGATACAACAGCACTTTGCAAGGTCAAGTTAACCTGCTCAGGTGCAAGGAGGGTGAGCAGCTGACTGAGGGAGCTGGGGAGCCACAGGTTTGCAAATGATTATACTCTTTAAATGTCAATAAGGATTTTCCTTCTTTGGACACTGAAATCAATTTCAATGTATTTCTTTGAAGACAGGACTCGGTGGGCCCTTGAGAGATTCTGTCTGCAGGTTGGGGGTGGCATTATTTGCTGGGCATGTTTTCCTGCTCAGACATCCTTTTGGGAGCAAGGTGTGTTATTGTGGAAGCGTTTGCTGAAGGACAGGAACACACATACCCCTGCACACCCCCTAAAACAAAGTAGCATTACTGAAATGAACTTATCCACTGTGTTTCTGCCCCAAAGCAATGAAGTGCAGGCTGCATGCAGGGCAGTATCTCACAGCTTGGCACTTGTGTGCAGCTGTTGCTTTCTCCTTATCTCTTTGCAGCATGTTCTTCCCTCTGGGCCTCTCAAACAGGGAAGAGCCAGATCAACAAAGCTGGAACCTCCCCCACTTCTTAATATCTCATTAGGGTCCCCTGTATCTCACTGCTGATTTCTGTGCTTCACACAAATAATGATGCAAACAGCCACTGTAAGAAGCAGGTATTTATTAACTTTAAGCAAAGATTATGTGATCAAGCTACCTCTTAACAAGTAGGAGCAGCAAAACCACCTGATTTCTAATGTCTCTCCTAGTGGAATTTCTGAAGCATGACCAAGTTGTTTGTCAGCTTTCCCTTTCAGGAGGTGCTGGTGGGATCTTGGTTTTTTGGATTTTTTTAGCCAACCAATAGGACCCAAATCCTGTACAGACTCTTTTCATCTTTGAAAGCTTTGGCCCTCCACAAAATGCAATTTAAAGCAGATACCAGCTGAGAACCTGAGAGGTGGATGTGAGCAAATACTAAGAATGATTGAGCACATGTACAAAACCCTGAATATCATGTTTCCTTGTGGAAAAAGTGCTAAAAATCCCCTCCTGCAGACCATTTGTCTGGGTTTGACTGTTTTTGAAGGACTAAGCAGCTTCCTGCATGTCACAAGCTTTGACTAAAGAAGGCACAGATCTGCCTGAAGAGGCACAAAAGGGAAAGAGGTAAAGCATGATGCCCTACTCTTTGTAGCACCTGGGTGAGGGTAAGGCCTTCCCAGCATGGAAGGATCTCTGTGTAACTCACACCAGTGGGTCACAGGTTTCTCCTCTGCCCTCCCTCTTTCTGTGGGTGTGGGCCAGGACCCAGCCTGGCCCCAAAGCCACGCCTGGTTAACAGGGCAGGAGGCTGTGCACAAAGAACCTCAAGCTGCTGTCATTTAACAGGTCAGCTCCACACTTTACAGATGGTATGTGCTTATTTAGATATTTGAGTGTCACTGAGTGCTAGCAATGATAACATACCTGTAAAACATCAACCAAAGTAGTACCAAATATATCTGTTTTAAAGAATGATCTCTGTGTTCCCATGTCTCCTTAGAGCTGCACATGACCTCTGCCTTGCAGCCCTCACTGTCACACAAAGCTGGCAATGTCCAGGCCAAGTGTAACAAGTGTGAACTGTATGCTCAGTTTGTGCCAACTTTTGATTCTTCTATTTAATGATACATGCCTAGTTTTTGATTATCTGTAAACTCAGTTCCAAATTTCATTAGATTGAAGTCAGGACAGTATGTAACATATCAGCTGCAGAAAAAGATTCACAGAAAAGGATTTGAATTGCCTGAAATCTTTCCAGTTTGGTTCAGTTCATATTCCTTTAGTAGCAGATGTCTTTATACATTCTGAAAAGTTCAGGGGCAGGAATATTTGGTGAATACCAAATTAGCCTTTCCCACAGCCAATAAATGAAGTGCTTGAGTTGTATTTACTCTGCAAATTTGCATTTTGTTTTTCTTAAGTAAAAGTTGTACCACAACTTGTAAAAGTTGTTTATATCCAAACTAGTGCATGGAGAGAAAGTGCTAAGAAAGAGCCAATGGATTAGTCATTAAAGTTTCAATTTTTCATAGGCCAATGAAATAGTAAAGGAGAGTTTCTGCTGCTTTTGTCCATCTCAACCACTAAGGGAGGTGTCCAAGGTTTTCTGAGGTGATTTTGAAGAGCAGGCTCAATAGTGTGAATTGCTTTTGTGTCTGAAGTGCATTTGAAATGGTCACAGCCCAATAACTAACAGCAAAAACCCTTTGTAGTTTAGGCAATTGTTATTAACATGGAGATGGAAGGAGGGACAATATAACATAACAAAGGCAAATCCATGTTTTGATTTGGGAAAGCACCACTTTAAAATGGTTCAGAGCCAAGGGAACTGTTAAGTATCCACAAGCAAAAGAGAAAGTACATTTTTTGGAAGTGTAGAAGTTGCTTTCCTCAAAGTCTAAAGGAATTTAATTATTTGCAATGCCATAATATTTTTACAATAACATTATTCCTAAAGGTGTAGTGTTGGAAGAAATGCCTCCCATGAACTCTAGGTCTGCACAGGCAGCTCCTGGTGACCTCCCGTGGGGTGGAGCACAGAGGACCCACATGCACTTCCAACAACCTGTCATGAATCCCCATAGCACTTCTAACTGCCTTTGAGGATTTATTCCTTTTGGAAGACGGAAAAAGCACCAGATAGGCTTGTTATATTTCTGGGTGTAAAACATTTTTAGCAAGAATAACTGGCAGGAGCCATGAGTGGTGAGGCAGAAAGGGCTGGAGCAGAAGATCGATCAGCCCAAGGTAGGTGCAATCGGAATTCTCTGGCTGACAGGGAACTAATGGTGGGTGCCTGGGGAGACAGGCATGGAGCTGCCTGTCAATACTCCCCAGGCTCCAGCAATTTGCCATCTGCAATGCCAGAGGTGATGTCTCTGTGTTTAATAGCCTTCAATGGATTTCTCCCCCGAATTTATCTTGCTGTCTTTTGACCACTGGAGACTTTTTTATCAAGATGTTACAACTGCCTGGTAGAAAAACACTTTAAATGGGAGAAGCGTATTGTGTGTCCTGTGTTTGTGAGAAGAACATCTGAGCTGGCTGGGAGAGCTCCAGTAGCAGCCTTTTGTGCTAGTGCAGACTGGGAGCTTGTGAGTGGTTTTGAGCACTCATTGTGTCCTTGCAGGGAAGATGTTTCTGCTGGGGCAATGACAGTGTGGATGACTGCATGTGGCTACAAGGCAGGAAATAGGGGCTACTAGAGGTGCTGACTTGCAAAGCTAGCTTGGAGATATCATTCTTGTCTCTGTCTCCATTTACCTTTCTGCTGACTTTTCTACTCAGATTGGATGAAAACATTTCCCTACAGTCAGCTTTTTTCCTGTTTTTCCTTGTGCTTAAGTAGTGCGTTGCAGCGTCGGGATTATAAACACGGCAGAGGAATGTTTTAAATCCCCCAAATGGGGATTTGCAAAGTAAGTATTGTGGAAACATTCCTGCTGAAATTGGGTTACATTAACCTTCACAAGGCACAGACTCATGCTGTGGACATTGCTCACTCACCAGTCCAAATCGACTGCCTGGTTACTGGGAAAAAAAATCAGGAATTTTCTGTACTTTCTCCCCTCACTCCAGGGTGACATTTACCCCTTGAATCCCTTCATGTCTTGGGTGATCAAAATCAGTCCAAGGCAGGATCTTAGGTGATCCAGAAGTCATGCAGGAGAACCACAGGCAGAAGGGTAAAATTCCTATAGCAGGATGGGCGAAGCCAGGGGATCTCTGTATGCAAATTACTCCAGAGGAGAGTGGGAGCAGAGCATGCAAAAATACATTGTAAAGAAAGAATAAGTTAATATGTACAAGGAAAAGTGATATCTGACAAATAATTTATCAACTTCCACAGAGAGCTGAGAGATGCCAGCATTCCAAGCACTGCAAGTGGAGAGTTTGCCCTGGATTTGTTCCTGGTGGGTGAAGAGCCATCCCTGTTCAAGGAAAGTTAATGTGGAAAGTACAGCAGCCTTTGGATGTAAGAGGTGGCAGAGGGTGTTCCAGGTTACAGAAAGGTTTTACATCTGAGGGTAGAGCTTCTGATCTCAACCTTTGATCTCGGCTGCTTCTGGGGTGGGGGATGAGGTCAGCAATGGCTTTAAAAGCGGAGCAGGTCAGTGCCAGGGGAGCAGCAGCCGAATTCCGGAGGTGCCACCTCTGCCACACGGGAGCAGTGCCGGGGGAGCCTGGTCAGTGAGTGTGGGTGCTCTGGGCTTGGCTTGAGGGGAGCTCGGCCCCCTGGTGTCCCTGGATCAGCAGCTGGAGCTGCTCTAGACTCGGGTTTGATTTGTCTTGGTGCTTCCTTTAGCAACAAAACAGCCCCAGCCAAATAAAACAAATGTTGTAGGAAACAATTGTATAGTTTGAGAATAGTCCCTGGTTGATTTCTTACAGAATGCAGGCTGTGGTGCTATGTGTTGGTTCCAAAAGACAGCAGTTCAATAAATCGAGGGAAGAAGATGGCAATGTCAACTGGATTGAGATGTAAGGGCCTTGACTGTGTAAGAGACCTGGAATTCCTTTATTTTGAAGTTGGTTTTAGTGGCCTCAGACAGTTTCCTGAAGAGGACTGAAGAACAGTGAAGAAAAGATCCAGAATACTTGTCTAATGAATAACTAAGTCTAAATAAAGTAAGAGGAATAAAGCAGGAAGCCTATAGGGAGTGGTAAGTGGAGAAATGGGATGTCCAGACTTGTTTAATATCACAAAAAGGAAAGAAGGGTATAATGAGAGAGTTGACAAGTAAATTTGTGCCAGACAAAGACAACTCTCACTTTAAAATCACAGAGCTGTGGCTGAGAGGGGGTAACAGAAGGGGAAATGCCCATGAGAGAATGGTCCTGGGCCCTCCTTAGTGCTGCTGTCCCACAAACCACGGGGGATGCCACAGGAGAAATGAGGGGAGACTGGGAGTGGATCACATCACTGCTGATTGCTCAGGCTATTAAACCCTCTTAAAATAATCCCAAAGTTTATAATCTCAAAGTTTAATTACCCTAAATCAGCCTCTGGAAGCCTTGGTTTACAGTTGGGGAAGTAAGAGTCAGCTGATGTGATTTTTATTTTTTACTGTACACTACATTTCATTTAACTTTGGTTCCTCTCTTTGGTTTTCTGTATTATGTAAGAAATTGCCTTGATATAGAAAAACTGGACAATGATGTGATACCATAATCTGATTTTATGCTGGTATCTTCTCAATATCTCTTATTAAACATAAAATCAAAACAAATGAACAAATATATCCATTACGAAAGACTTTTAAAGGTGGTTTATAATTAGTCATAGTTTTAGAATTGGTGGTAATAAAAAGTAACCTTTCTTTTTAATCCTAGAAAATATATTTAAAGTTCAGGCTCAGCCCTTTTAAAGGACTGGCAAAAGAATTTTGAATTTGAAGGGCCTGAGAATTTTACATATCCTAAACTTTGGTAGGTTGTGAATACCAAATATAACGTTAAATAAGAAAACCTGTCCTCACTATAACCACCCCTAAATCAGTTTTATTTTGCCTAGTTTCAGAACCACTTGTATATGTCAATATTTTTGGGAGCTTGGTGTTCTCCATAATATTTGAATGGCCTAAATTGGGTATAATAACCATAAATGAAAGAAGCAGTGAGATGAAATGCAATTTGATGAGTAATAAAAATCTCTTAAACATCAACAGACAGCCATTCCAACATCACAACTGTTCCTTTTTAACTTGGGTTTCCTTTTTAAATCCCACCCTACAGTAGTGAAATAGAGTTAATGTAATTCTAAAAGACAATAATTTCTTTTTATGGAAAAGCTTAGGTGATGGGCTATAACAGACTCTGCATCAGAATATTCCATATACTGTGGATACCTGCAGTGGAAAAATAATGTTTTACAAATCTCTATCAAACCATTTTTTTACCTAATATTGGGGCAAAAGAAACTTTGCAAGGACAGCCTTCCCTGATCCTGAGATTATAACATAGCATCCCTCATAGTGTAGCAGGGCATTTTCATTATTATTTATTATTGTGTTGGAAAAGTTAGCCTTCTCTTGATATAGCAATGAAGTCTCAGGAAACCCAACAATGTGCCACCCTGGATGTTATCCAGTAGAGTTCTTAAAGATTGGATTTACTAAATACTAGCATTTGGGTCTAATGTTTTCTCCAGTTAGAGTCAAGTTCCTCTCATCTTCCAGTGCAGGCCCTTGGCAGGGAGTGGGAGCTGGATGATCTTTAAGGTCCCTCCCAACCCAAACCATTCTGTGATTCTGAGTAAATGGCACTGACTCCTCATGTGGATTTTGGGGGAGCAAAGCTTGGAGCTTGTGGGGCATTCCCTGTGAGCTGTTGGACTGGATCTGACCAGGAGTGCTCACCCACAGAGGCTGGGAGTGGGTGCCAAGGGATGAGGGTGAGGATGATGCAGACATCAATCTCCTCTCACCCTCTGAGGGCCTCCAGGACCAGCAGTGGTGCCTTTGGAGCACTGAGCACGTGCCTGCAGAAATTTCCTTAAATTAAATAAAAATGGAGCTGAGTGGTTTTGGTCTCTAGCAAAAAAGACCAAGGGAAGAAAGGCTATAACAAGAAAAAAAAAATCAACAATTATCTTTCAGGACAGGATTGAAAATTTTCAGTGGAGGTCTGATGACTGTTTTGTGAAGGGATTCTGAAACTCATCCCTGATGTATCTGAAAAGCTCATAGAAAAGAAACACAGGTTTTATTTTTTTTTTTCCTTTTTATCCTCATTTTATTTTAATGACCATGGAAAATGGGAAGAATGCAAATGAGTGAATGCCCTCTTTGATCTGTGTTGCTCCTGAGCATAATCTGGTAACCTGGCAGGCACCAGGCAGGAGTGGAACTGCTGCCCCTAAGTAGGAAGAAACTTCAGCCCCTTTGCAAGCAGCTGCTCAGTTTGGTGGTTGGTTTGAGGGAAGCAAACAGCCAAAAGAACTCTGTCCCCCTGCAGAACAGGGGAGCTGAGCACACTGTGGGGCTGCTCACCTGCTGCTCACATCATGGGGATTATTCTTTTAAACAGGAATAACCTGAAATCGGTAGGATTCCCACCCACATCTGAAAAATACACAATGAAGGATTTACCCTAAAAACGGTACAACTGCAGCATCTGGCTCTCTCCAGAGGGACTGTGGCAGGAGTGACCTCCAGAAGCCATCTCCTGAGGTGGGACACAGAGCCACGGGCTGGATGTGGGGCAGAACAGAGAGTGGAGGCACTGACTTCAGCTGGGACTGAGGTGCATCCCTGGACATGGAATCCATAGGAGTATTTTGAGGGTATGTATTTAAAACCCAGGTGGAAGGGCTGGGCAGGGTTATGGGAGAGGGAAGGGAGATCTTGGTTGTGTTAGAATTGAACAGTAAAACTTAAAAGGCAGCAAAAAGATCAAAGCTTCATGAGTGGGTGATTTCTGTACCTCTAAATTATTTTATTTTGCTTTAAAACAATACCTGATTATGTATTCTGATCAACACACATCTCCTCTGCTCTGCAGGACACTGGGAAGGAGGTTTTGCTCTGGAATCTGCTTGGACCATGTCTCCTCCAGCCCTCTCAGACCTGGGCTATGTCCCCCCCGACGGCGGCTGGGGCTGGGCTGTGGTGTTTGGAGCTTCCATCTCCATTGGCTTTGCATTTACCTTTCCTAAAGCTTTCACAATCTACTTTAAAGAGATCCAAGCTGTTTTCAGCATCTCCTACAGCCAGCTTGCCTGGACAACATCCATCATGTGTGCTACCACCTACGGAGGAGGTAAGTGAAGCAAGGCTGTATTTTCCTTTGGAAAGAGGAGATCTCTACACCAACAGGGGAGAATGTATTTCCTTGAGAAAGTTCTTGGACAGTGCTAACTGCAAGTTTGGCTTTGTTTTCTGATGAGGTACAGTGGCACAACTGAGAAAATCAGTAGTGCTGAGTCTTCTATTGCCAACATACATGAAATCACCAATTATTATTTCATCAGAAATCTTGCTATGCCTGTGTGGGTGGAGGCTTGGCCGTGGTGGAATGGTTTGAGTCTTGGGCAGTTATTTAAGTACACTTAGTATTATCTTTTGTTCTCTTCCTATTCTGGCCTTTTCTTTTGAAACAAAAACATATTACTTGCACTCATGATTGTAGAGAAGCTGCTGGAAACTCAAAACCTAAGTTTTGCTGATGTACAGACATGGAACATGAGCATGTATATCTTGAGATAGCATTTAAATATAGTTTTCCCTAAATCTATTGCTATACTTTTGCTTCTAATAACTAAGGGATGATGTTTTAGACTTTTCTCTGCAGAATCTTTCTGAAAGAACAAATGTGTCCACTGGTTGCTTCAAGTTAAAATGTTCACTGGGTACTTGGACACTGTGCAAATGAAGCTGTAGTGGGAAGGTATCTATGGTCCTCACAATGAAATCCTCAAGTGGATGTTCCCTGAGGGATGTTTCCCTCAGATACTGATGCCAGGTTATCACTCTGCCACTTTGATCTGAGTAGCTGGTTAATCTTGCTGTTAATGCTCAGTACAGACCATCCTGTTTTCAGGCTGCTGGTGCCTGGGAGGTGCAGCTGCTGGCAGCTACTCCTGGGCTTTTAGCAGATCCTGGTGGCTCTTACCTTGTTTTGCAAGGATGAAAGGTAGAAGGATTAACACTTAAGAACACAAGAATAGCCACCCAACTCACACCTACCTGAAGCTTATTCTTCCTCAAACAAGGCACTGACACACTCTTTGGGAAAGTCTATAACAAAAAAAAATGTGTAGTTGGAGGGATTTTCTTGGTAACCCCTCACCTTCAGGACAGGGTTTGGAGGCTTCCTGGGTCACTCATTGCCAGGGGTACACCCTCTGTGCAGAAGTCTCACACACTCATGTACTTTAGGAACTGGTTTTACATGGCAATAAAAAAAAAGGAGCTGTTCTTGTCATCTGGTGTGGGATGGATCAAGGTGAAAGGAGATGTACGTGCCCAGAGAGGTGTGAGGGGTGAGCTGCTTCCCTGCTTGCAGAAAGCCTTTTCAGGTCTGATCACACTGTCAGTGAGGTGGCTTTGCTGGGCTCTTTGGGCTGTGGCCTCTGCTGCAGATGGACAGAAGAGTTCATTTCCAGGGGGATTTAATCAGCATCTCTACTGAACACTGCTTTCCCCTTGAACAATGGCTGTGTATCCTCTGGCTGCTGTTTGGCTCTGGTGGTTTCATGTCAGGAGCTGAGAAGGGCTGACAGAGTGAGAGACCAAAGAGAGATTCTTTTAGAGGGTTCATTTCCTTAGGGTGGCTGTTCAGGGCCCTCTGGAAGCTGGATGTCTGAAACTGAGCACCAGATGCTGGACATGTCTTAGAGAGGTTGGGATTTCTGGCTTTGTATTCTCCACATTCCCTGACCTAGGGCACTTCCAGCCCACACTGGGCTGGAAATACAGGGGTGAGGACAGCAAGGGAGCTGCTCTCTGTGATACTGATGGGGGGAAAAGCTATTTCTGTATCAAACTGGTGCCTTTCATCACTGATTTTCCATTTATGAATACAAACTTTTATGAAATCCCATTGCTGCAGAGCTGTTGTTGTAAACTACAGCTGTGTGCAAGTGCCTGACTTTCCCAGACACCACCTGTAACAACAGGAGGGTGCAGCACAAGCTTCACAGCATCTCTCATTTTCCTGCAAGTTGACTTTTCCTCTTCAGCATTGCATTTATGTTCACACAGACTTTAGGGCAAGAATTCAGTGCTGGTAGGGGGTTCCTGTCCCTTTCACAAGCACCAGTGATCATTGCTGCAAGAGCCCTTTTCCTCTCTGGGGGACAAACCCTGTGGCTCTTCACCTCACTCAGTTTTTAAATCACTGCAGCATCTGAAATAGATCTTGGGAAAACATAAGTCTGAGGAAAAATCCCTGTGTGCTCTTCTAGAATTAAGGAAGATCAATTGTCTCCTCTGTTCTTGCAAATGATTCATAATTCTAAACATTTCCCTGTCATGTTCTCATCTCTCAGTTTTGCTGCCAGTAAATGGTGTTGACATCTCCACAGATCTGAAAGCAGCAGCATGCTAATCGTAACGGAAGAGGGAATGGCAATAATAACAGATTTAGGAGTTTCATCTCGGGGAATAAATATCTTTGAGTGCATAAGTAATTGAATACTCAGTTTGATCTTCCTTTCAGCTCCTGCAGCATAAGTCTAACAGCAATTCTGTAGCATCCAGTGAAGCTGCATGCTGTGTTTGAGGGAGGAGGAAAGCAAAGCCTGCCCAGAGTGGCTGAGGGAATGCAGGGGAACCCTTTAAATCCCAACTTCATTTTACAATATTCAGAAATGATACAGCTGACTGTACACAAAGTAGTTGTTTAGGACAGTTTGTTTGCACTAGAGTACTTAGGAAAAAAGAGAGCTTCAACAAACATTGAATGTCATTTCTGGGTGAAGCCTGGGCTGCACTGAAGTCAGCAGCACCTTGCCATCACCTTTAAGTGGAGCCAGGGTTTCATCTTTCAGCTGCACAATTTGATCTGCTAAACTATAGCACCAGAAACCTGGCAAATTTCATCCCCAGGCATTTTGGGAAAGGGGCTTTCCAAAGGTCTTCAGGAATGTGACGTGATGGAGTGCTCTATAAACAGGACCCAGATAATAGGTGCATCTTTGAAGCACATCTTACAAGGAGTCACTTCTGTGGAGCCCAGGGGTCTCTTGGGAAGGTCAGTCTGCAAACCTGGGATTACAGCAAGCTTGAGTAAATACTACACTTGGACCAAAAAGTCTTCTCTTTTTGATCTTGTGGGCTAACATGGATGTGCAATGTCAAAAGTTCAACAAGTTCCTAAAGAACTATCTGTGTAAGACCTTGAAAGTTAATGCTAAAGCATCGTGCTTGATCTGCTGGACAATGGTCAGCCAGAAGGGCAAAGCAACACAGGAAATTCAGCCTCAGGAGCCTGGCTGAGTTTACCCACAGCAATGCTGTGCATTGCATCACTCTGTGTTACAGGCACAGGGATGTTGTGCACAGCTCCCTGCAGCACGTGGTGTGTGTGCTGAGCTCCTCCCAGGTCTGCTTCTGCCTCTCCTTCCCATATCCCAGCATTCTGCTGAATTTGAGGGGTAATGAGGAACTTCCTGGGTTTCCTTCACCCCACCAAGAGGAGCTGGTTATGTTCCAAGTAGCTGCAGACTTGATCCCGTTGTTCTGCTTCCCAGCTGCTCTCTTCCAGTGCCCAGAGCCTTGCTGGTGACAAGCACTGCATGGTGCCATCTGAGATTGGCTTCTGCTCCCAGCATCCTTGTCCTTGAAGCAGATCAAAGGTGTCCTACATAAATGTAGCAAACAGCAGCACCTGCTCCCAGAATGCTGCAGTCCTAGAGAAAGATTTCTTGGGGAAACCCATTTCAATAGAAGAAGCCCTCATGGAGCTACAGTCACTTGTCATGATTTTATTTTTTGGGGGGCAAAAAAATCCCAACAAAGTCCCAGCTGCCTCTTTATGATATTTTTCTTTAGCTTTAATTGATCCCTCCATTATCTTAAAACTTGGGTGAGGTGGGGTTAAATTTTTTTAGAAAATACCTGCATTATGTAATGACTAGGAGTACTATGATCTGCAAACAGTGGTGTCCCAGAGACTGCTTGCAAACTGGTGTGACATCCCCCTGTCCCTAGGCCACTGACCCTCATTTCAGGCTCAGTCAGCTTTGTGCAGTTCCAGGTTTTTGCTGCTCTGAGGTGGGAATCACTCTTCATAGTGGTCCTGCAACACCTCTCCTCTCTCAAACTTCATGAGGGTTTAATGAGCTCTAAAGCTCTCCAACTTGAAGTGCTGTTCAGGCAGCCCTGAGGCAGCTGATTCTCTTTCTGCCCTGTTGACAGCTGCTTGAGAGTTGACTTGGAGATGGGCTGGAGACAGCAGTGGTTTTCTGGAGCCAGATGTGCCCCAGCTGCTGAGGGCCATGCCTTGGGGATGGTGCTTGTGGAGGGGCTGGATGTATCACACTTCATTGGAACAATTTTGACAGTCTAAGCTGCAGATCTTTGCTAACCTGCTTCCTTTCCCTGGAGTAAGGAAACTTTCATGAGAACATTTCCATCAGAAATCACAGGCAGGCAAAGTAGGTAAGAGAGACTGGAATAAGGTGGGATACCACACTGATTTTACTTTGACAACACTAAAGTGACTTTATTCAGTCCGTGTTTACCTGGAGCTAAGGTATGGACTCGTTATCCTGTGGTAAAACCTCATAGCAAGGACAACAAGGCTTCAGTCTGGAGAGCCACAGGGTGGGAGGGCAGAGTTTCCCTCTGCACACAGGGTCACCAGTGGAGTCCCCTGTACTTTCAGTACAGGTGAAAGAGTGACCCTCTCTACTCTGGCTAATGTGTAATTACACCTTCAACACAACCTCCTGCCCCAGCTGTTTGTTTGCCTGTCTCTGTGTGCACAATCTTAAATGCCTTCAGGCTCTGCATTCAGCAGTGTTTGGAAAAAAAAAAACACAGGATTTCTCCTAATTTTCAGCCATTTAGGGCTTGGCATAGCCAGACTGCCATGAAAGCTAATAGCTAAATTCTTGATGCATCTTTGAGTACTTCAGCCATGTTGTTTTTCCCTTTCTATGCAGTCATTTTCCAAATGTGACAGAGGAAGATCCTTCTGGGATTAAAATGTAAATGAGGCAAAGATGCAATAGCAAAGGAATAATTTGTTTTAATTCCCCAGTGAAAACATTCCAGTTATTAAGTTTAGATTAATTGTCACTGTCTTTTTACCAACAAGAATGTTTTGGTTTGGGCTGCTGATTAAACTCCTGCAACAGGGGAAAAATAGAAGTAGTGGTGTTACTGCCTGGTTTATTCTGTTGTCTCCAGGAAACCAGCACATCCTGCAGTGATGCTTCATGCACCTGGCTGGTTTGATGGCACAGACACAGGGTTGGGGCTGTCTGAGAGGTTTCCTGGCTCTGGAGAGACTTATTTCATGTCATATGAATCCCTCTGCCTGTCTGGCCTCCACAATATTAATACTGGGGTTTAGCAAAAAGCAAGTTTGACATTTCATAACTTTCTATTTTGACCTCTCCTTGACCCCCTTGTAAAACATTACTCAGTGAAAAGCAAAGCCAGGAGGCTCTGCCAGTGTCCCAGGGGGTTTCAGTGCCAGCACTGATGTCACTTGGCTCTGTGCAGTGTCACCCCATCACCAGGTGCAGGGGGGCTGATGGCAGAACATCTCCCACAGCAGCCAAGAGGCTCCATGGAAATGAAAGGTGTTCCCCAAAAGCCACAGAGATGTCAGGGGATGTGGGCTGGCCATGCTTGACTCACACATCACCCTTGGAACAGGTTGGTGGGGTGCTGCCTGCACCCCTCCTGCTGCTCTGTGCCCCCAGAGCCACCAGCCAGAGTTAGGTTCCCTTTAAAAACTCAAGAATTAAAATATTAGTTGCAAATCCCTGAATGCTGGCGGTCTTGTGGCTAAACACTGAGGAATGTGTTTTTATCAGCCTGGTCACTCTCAGCAGTGAGAAGAACTTGGGGTGTAGGGATAGTTCTGCCCTCGCTGGGAAGGGAAGTGCTGCTTTGTCCCCCAACTGGCATTTTGTGGTGGCATCTGTTTGGGGTCCAGATTCAAGAATTTTGGTGAATTGAAATCTACTCCCAAGTATTAAGTATTAATCTGTATCTGTATGGACTGATCTCTTGGAAAAAGTCAAGAATATTATAAGGAACATAAATAGAGGGGCCTATTTTTTTGAGGAGTGGGATATCTCTCTCCTAAGGCAGATTGTGCTAAGGAAAGTGATGGGATTACATCCCAGGCTGTGGGGCCCAGCCCTTTGGTTGCTGCCTACATTCTCATTCATTAATTCAGGGGCTCCATTTTAACTGTGGCTATGGATTGGATTTCACTGCTGCTGCATTTTATGAGCAAATGGAACATGACAGTAGAGCAGTTTTAAGAAATGGGGTGTGCCATTAAAGGCCCTTTAAAGAAATGCAGAGGTGCCTCTTTTGGCATTTACCAGATGCTGTTTTCATGCAGCAGAGCTAAGTATGGATTTTTTTATTTAATGTGGAAGCAATTTCTAAAGCCTTTAATTGACTTGCAAAGACTCAATGAAGGAAAAACACAGTTGGAGTTCTAGAGTTGTAGCTCTTACCTTTGGCTGCCATAAAAGGTTTAGAATAAAATTATTTCCAAAGCAGTTCACTGAAAACAAATAGAAATGTTTTCCATTCTCAAAGGAGACCAGGGTTTCTCCCACCCCACTACTTTTTTTTTCTTTTTTTCAGGACAAGAAAAAACATTCAAGTCAGCACCACTAAGTAATTTTTGAGGGGGAACTTATATGCTTCACTATGAGGGTGGTGAGGCCCTAGCACAGGTTGTCCAGGGAAGCTGTGGCTGCCCCATCCCTAGAAAAGTTCAAAGTCCAGGTTGGATGGGGCTCAGAGTAATCTGGAATAGTGGAAGGTGTTTCTGCCCATGGCAGGGGGGTGATGCCTGTCACCCCAAACCATTCTGTGATTCTAAATTTTATTCATCAAACCTTGGGCTTCAGGAAGGGAAGGATATTAGTTCATTGATTAAAAAAGTCGTGACATGGGAACCGTCACAAAAAAAGCTTTACAAATTCTGGAAAATGGCTTCTTTTGAGGAGAGAGGAAGAGTTTCAGGGTCTGCCTTGCTCCTGGCCCCTCCTCTTTCAACGGCTCTGGAGCAGAGCACTGGGAATTACAATAGCAGTCACTTATTTACATGGAGTACTGTGATAGGGAAATGAGTCATTTGAAAAGGTATTTTGCAATTTTTATCAATTTCGTTGCCGCTTGGCAGCAAATTAAAAAACCTCCCCTCCAGGAAGCATCTGCTGCCAGCGGAGGAGGAAGCAGAGCCTGGTCCCAGGGGAGAGGCTGTGCTGAAGCCACGGAGGGGGAGCACTGGCACAGGAGCTCTGTGAGATGAGCCCGATTCTCCCTCGATCGCTGGGAAATCCTTTTGACCTATTGAGCCCAGGGTTTGCAGTTTCAGTCCCACCCTCTGCCCTCGGGCTGCTGTGCTTTTTTGTGAGTCCAATCTCAGGTGTGTTCATTTGGTTTTTGGTCTTATTTTTGATTTTTGGCAGCACACAGAAAGCAGGTGCTGAAACAACTGAATGCTGGTATCTTCACAGTCCATAAAGTGGGTCAGGGCTGGACAAAAACCAAAACTCTCCAAGTCATCCCGCTGTGACCCCACACCAGAGAGTAGAGGCTTTATGGCCATTTTTTAAACTCAATTTCATAGGAGGAAAGAAAGGGCAGTAATAAAACATCTTACAGATGTGTTGAGAGGAGATTTTAAAGCTCCAGATTAACTGTGCCAGGTAAACTACAGAGCAAGGCCCTGCTTTTTCCTCCCTCTGTTGCTTCAGTGCTCATGGGGAAAAATGGGACACGCAGGGGGCTGCTGGATAAGCCAGACAAGGTTGAGCAAGATACAAGGTTTGTGGTGAAACTGCAACTTCCCAGCCAAGGCAAACACTGCTTCATGTTTCCCCAAACAGAGTTCAATGTAAAACCTAGAATATACAACAAATTGGGGAACATGAACAGGGGGCAGAAGTGTGCAGTGATCATAGAATCATAGAATTCAGAACTGGAAGGGACCTTAAAGTTCATTTTACTTCACCCCTGCCATGGGCAGGGACACCTTCCACTATCCCAGGTTGCTCCAAGCCCTGTCCAGCCTGGCCCTGGACACTTCAAGGACTGAGGCACCCACAACTTCTCTGGGCACCCTGTGCCAGGGCCTTATCACCCTCATAGTGAAGAATTTTCTCTCAACATTTAATCTAAATCGCCTCTCAGTTTAAAACCACCCCCTCTTGTCCTCCTGTGCAAAAAGTCACTCTCCCCCTATTTTTGCATAACGAGCATGTGCTCCAGGGGCAGGCAGAGCAGCAAGGAGGGGAAAAGAGCTGGGATTTTGTCCGCAGGAGACAAGAGGAGGGATGGAGGTGGGAAACACAGGGGAAATAAAAAAGAACGATTTGCATTTAAGTAAGGGGGGGTGGTTTAATTAATGCCCGCGGGGTGGGGGCTCGGAACACACTGGGGGGACAGGGAAAGGCAGGAGGGAGGGGATGGACAGGGGCTGGGCTGATGCAGGAGGGGATGTCCCGCGTGTCCCGCTCGGGGTCCCACGCGTGTCCCGGGGCTCGGCGGCGGCGGGGGCGGAGCTGCGGGGAGGAGCCGCTCGTTCCGGGCCCCGAACTTCCACGTGGCGCTGCCGCTC
>VZRZ01007096.1:670245-704747 GCA_013398175.1 Climacteris rufus | reverse complement strand
GGTCTGGGGAGCAGCATCCCAGAACTGCAGTCTGGAGGAGCAGCATCCCAGAGCTGCGGTCTGGAGGAGCAGCATCCCAGGACTGCGGGTTTGGGGAGCAGCACCCCAGGACTGCGGGTTTGGGGAGCAGCATCCCAGGATTGCGGGTTTGGGGAGCAGCATCCCAGGGCTGCGGGTTTGGGGAGCAGCATCGCAGGATTGCGGGTTTGGGGAGCAGCAGCCCCGGCTGAGGTGTGGAGGAGCAGCACCCCCGGGCTGACCCCGCCACTCTGCCCTTTGTGTTCCAGGGCTCCCCGAGGAGCGTGGGCCCCCCCGGCCATGCCGGCCCCCGCCCAGGCGGGGAGAGCCCCCGGGCCCCCGGACGGCGGCTGGGGATGGGTGGTTGTCTTCGGCGCCTTCGTTTCCATCGGCTTCGCCTACGCCTTCCCCAAGGGCTTAGCCATCTTCTTCAAAGAAATCCAGGATTTCTTTGGCACGTCCTATAGCGAGATCGCGTGGGTCTCCTCCATCATGCTGGCCACGACGTACGGTGCAGGTGAGTGATCCTGCGCCAGCCCCCGTGGCAGCTGTGCTGGAAAAGCAGGAATTAACCAGGAACCTCCGCTCTGGGCTGGAGCAGAGGGGGAGCAGCCACAGTGTCCATCTGCATGGGCACCATCCACGGCTTTGCTTTCTGATGGCGTTTCCCGATGTTCATTTAGGCAAACAAGTCCTGTGTGGAGCCTGAGGGGCTCCTACCCAGAAATCAGATGAACTATGAAAACTTTCCATGGGCATCAGGGAAAAAGCTCTGGGAATAGGCTGGTGTTAAATAACGGGGTCTGGGTTTTGGCCAGAGCTGAGCATGGAGCAGAATAATAAATGAAATATCTGCTTGCTTATTGTGGCAGTTGATAGTCATAGCAGTGAAATCTCCAGAGTCGGTTGTTCTTATCAGTTGTAAAGCAGTGCATATAACTTTGCTCTATTTTACGATTTTGATATCACTTTTATGACCCAACGAAAAGCTTGGGCTGCCATTGATTAAATCTGCAATGGGAGGTGGACAGGAACCATGCTCTGCAACTGCAAGAAACTTCATCAATATTTGTCCTGTTTGTTAAAGCAATTCTGAAAATATTCTTTGTTTTTACAAAGGTTTTTTTTCCCCCTTAATAATGCACTGTAGTGCTTTCTGGAGAACACTGTTGCTAATGAAAATGAAGATGCTTTGTGCAAGTTTGTAAGGTGGAAGCAAGGCTGGAATCAGAACCTATTATAATCCACTCTGTTGTAAGTCAGGCCTAGTCCCACAGAGATCAGCTCTGCCAAGGCTGAGTTCCTGTATGAGAACCCACAAGTGGAGCACTTGGAGGGCAAAACCCAAGCAGTGATTTAGAAACAGAAATCCTCTGCTTGAGCCAGTGCTGTTGTCCCGTTGCCTGTCCCATTACACTGCAATAAGCGTGCCAAAGTAGTTACCTGTGAGCTGGGGGCTCCCTGGCTGCCTCTGTGGGTTGTTGGCATCTCTGCTTTGTTTTTCAACAAAAAAATGTCACCCACTCCCCTGGTATGGAAGAGAGGCTTTGTGCCTGACCATGACCAAGTGAGGAACACGCTCTACAGATGAACCCTGCACTTGGCAGCAGCTCAGGTTGCTCACAGGGATGTAGGTGGGGGGCTTGAGCCTTTTGGGGTGCAGGTCCTGGCCAATGAGCCATCTGGGACAGCTGAAATGCTGCTCTGATCGCCTCTGCCTCCTCCCAGCTGCTCATTTTCCATCCCACCTTCTTCTCTGTCTCTCCAAGTGTTCAAGCCAGTGCCACGTGCTCTGTACCTGGGATGATGTAGTTAACTATTGGCCGAATAACAGCTTCTCCTGCCTTTTTGCAGGAGCCTTAGCTTTGCCCTCCCTAAAGCCCTAACAGAATGATGTGGGGGATGAAACAACTGGACACTGTTACACTGAATTGTCGGTGATTGTACCTTGGTAGTTTCCCATTGGCCTTGCAGCTGCTCAGAGCTATGTCCATTTACCAGTGCTGCCCTCCTCTGCTGTGCTCTGGAGTAAGATTGATGCTGGTTTGATCCTCCCTGTCTCTTCAGTGACCCTGGCTGAGGAGCTGAGTTGCTCTGTGGCTGCAGACAGGCCATGGTGGGAGCTGGTGGAACAGGGAGTGAATGAATTGCAGGTGCCCAAGGCTGTATTTAATATGTCTCATTTGATTGACTGGGCATTGGATGCCAGAGCAGGTTTCACTTATGAATGACTCCAGAGATTTGGAAATGCTCATTAAAGGACAGCTCCTGTGAGCTACCCAGGTCTGGCTTCACTGTGGTGCCTGTTGGGGCTGTGAGGATGCAAGGCTTGATTTACTTTGCTGCAAAACCAGAAAATAGTATAACACTGGACTTTTGCTAATCTTTCTGCAAAAGGAAGTTCTAAAAATGCCAAGCTTTCAACATACTCCTGAGTAACTAATTGAGTTACTAAACCAGGTAATTATTGCCACAGCATATGGCAATATCCCTTCCTTTCCCAAATCAGGGGTGATGCAGAACGGTCACAGGCTGTGTGGAGGGCCAGGTGATGCCATCTGCAGCCATGTGGGAACAGTGTGGGGCCACTGAGCATCTCTGTGAGGCATCAGGCACATGTCCCTGGGGGCTGGGGGGCAGTGGTGTGTGTGTTTGTGTCAGGTGTGGGCACCAGAGCCACGGAAGGAAAACCCCCGAGGGCTGACCCCTCCCAGCTCCCTGCATCCCCCGGAGCATCCCGGCTGCCTTGGCAGGGCTGATGCTTCCACTGACCACAGCTTTTGTTTGCAGACATCCCCAGGACACAGTCCCTGGTTTCCTTGGAGTTCTCGTTGGTCTAAGGACTGGTTTTTGGGCTGTGCTGCTTCCTGTGTAACAGAGCTTATGTTTGCATTTCATAAATAATGCAAATGGAGCTTATTTTCTGAAAATGCATGAACTAACCCAAATCTCCACTGGAGAAGCTGTGTTGATTTTGACAGCATGGATGCAGATTTACAGTGGCCACCTGAGGCTTTGTTTGTAGCACCAGAGTTTTTCAGACTAAAACTGAAAATCAGCAGCCAAGGCTGTTCCTGCCCTGTGCTTTCTGCCTAATTCCCCCAGGAAGCTGTTCTATCCCAGCCAAGGCTCTGGCAATATATATTATAGGAGTTAATGTGTCTTATCCCCCAGTTTCTTAATCTGAACTAGGTTGCAGAAAACAATTCTGTCAGTATAATACAAGTAGTAAAGCAGATTACTGTGCAGTAAAGTGGATAGCCTGGACTTTATGATGGGGTACTTGCAGTTCTTGCCAGAGCTCCTGTTCAGCAATTCCACATTTCCAATTGCAGAGGGCAGACTGGGAGGTTTGTGAGTGAGGAGAGTGAGGGAACATTGCTTTTCTCTGACCAAATCTCACAGGATGAAACCCTATCAATCTGAGAAAGCAGGATTTTTTTTTACAATGTTTCTACTTTTTCTTTTCCTTGTCATGGGTGAAGAGCTCATTCCTTACCCCAAATGAGAAAGGTGTTACAGAGCAGAGTCTTTGATGTGTAGAAAGAAAAGGAACCAGGAACTGATCAATGATCTTTGAGGTCTTTTCCAACCTTAGTGATTCTCTGATTCTATAAGGGTCCAGGGGCCATGGCATCATCCTTCCCTGAAGGTGCTTTCAGCTGTCTCAGCATCCAGGTATCAGGCCTTTGGCATTTCCATCCTTCTGGTTTGGGCTGTGTGATTGTGCCATGCTCACAACACCAAACTGAGCTGCCTTTGTCCCACTTTTAAGGGTGACACATTTCAAGTTAGGCCACAGATGTGTCCCTGGGGATAACCATTACCCAGGGAAAGCAGGAGGCAGCTGAGCTCTCAGGAAAGAAAAGATAAGCAGTATTAATTTGCTAGTAAATTAGTTGCCTTCTTCAGCATCAGGGGAAACAGCCAAACATTCTAAAAGTAAGAAATAGTGATGCCACTAATTGAATAGCAGCAGTGTTCTGATAGCTGTTAGGGTCTCCTGTAAGGATGTAAGAGAGAGAAGGATGGTGGGAAGAAGTGATGTCTTTTGTTATGGCCAATTGTTAGAGCTTGAACAATGAGCCAGCTCTCTGGCACATGTGCCAGAGTGGAGAGAATAATTTAATACTAGGACAGGATCTGTATTTTCAGTTTGGTTTTTTTTTTGTTGTTGTGTTTTTTAATGGTGACTGTGTGGCCAAATGCTTCCTTCATCTTTACAGTGGAATAGCAGGAATCATTCAAGGGAAACTCAGAGAGGAGATCCTGACTCAGAATCATTTCAGCTGCTCAGCTTGAATAGCTGGGGCTACAGCAGGGGATATCAGACCTTTTTAGTAATTTTGAAGAATTTAACTGTTTTGCAATTGCTGTGCCTGTTTGTGTACAGCTTGTAGGTGTAAATATGTGCTGCTTCTGTTGCCCTTGAATACACAAAAAGCTCATTGCATCAGCACCATGCATTGTTTTTATTCAGGATGTACTGCAATGGAGTCTTGTCTCAGTCTTGTTATACCCTGCTGTAAAACTCCCCCCAAAATCTCCAGGGTGCTGCTCTAACACATCCAAATTTCTATTAAAATTAAGGAATCACCTTCTGTCTATTTTACAAAGACAGCAGCAGAGAGCCATATTTTGCAAACACAAGAAAAATGAGAGTGTTTCTGGTGAAAAAGCCTCAACCTGAATCCAACCAGTGTTTATCAGATTCGTTATTTATTGATTTGTGATTTGGTGAAGATCAAATTACCTGAAGATTTAATTCTGGAAATACTCCACAACTGAATCTTTTCTCCAAAGAAACTTTCGTCCAGAGCTTGTAAGTGTTTAATAGAGCATCTGCTAAAGCAGCAAGGAAGAGACAGGGAAGCTGAAAGTCCACCATTGACCTTGAACATTTAATCCAAAATTTTATAGCTGTATTTTATTACACTGCTAGCATGATAAATTGCAGTGACAGGTTTAGAAAGCACCTTACAACATGCAGTGGCATAAAGCTTTATTAATAATGAGTTTGATTCTGCAGTTTTTAACTTAATCAAAACTGCCAATGTTCTCCCCTGTTCCAGTCCAGACGCCATCAAAACCTTCTCTGCCTCCAGAAGACCCCACCCAGGGCTTCCCACCCATCCCAGTTGCCTTCAAATAGCTGTGAAGTACCACAGCACTACAAGGGGAAACTGAGGCATGGGAGCTAGGTGGGTTTTTCCAGGGACAAGCAGCAAGTGGGTACCAGAGTCCAGGCTATGCCTCGGAGGGTGCAAGCTCTCTGCAAGGCAGTTTTGGCTCAAGGATGGCCTGATGGGTCCATCAGGTCCACAAGCCCCAGGATGGGTGGAGGTTTTATCTGCTGAAAGCTCAGTGATGGGGGTGCCTGGCAAAACTGTGTGTTGTGCATTGCCCAGCGTGTTCTGTAGTGTGGGCTTAGCAGAGGAATAACAGGGTTGGGACCCGGGCAGGGTTTGCATTTGAAGGTGCTCACATGCACTTGCAGTGTGGGTTTGCAGCCCTTGTTGCCTTTCCAGGAGATCCAGCATCCATGTCCTCTGGGACCTGGGCTGTGTCTGACCATCCCAGGGGGTGCCTCAGTGACCCAAGGTGTCCAAAATGAGGAGAGAATCTCCTCCTCAGCCCTTAGTGCTGAGCAGGAGTTGTGGGAGAGGTGTGGGAGAGGAGGGGAGGACAGGTTGTGTTTGCAGCAGTGTCACCTGTGTCAGCTCCCTCTGCTGCTGTGCTTACAGCACCGGTTCAACAAACGTTCTCAAGTGGGGCTTTTACTAGGATTTCCCTAGGCATGTGCTTTTCCACCAGGATATTTTGTGGAGGCTGAAACAAAAGTAGTATTTATTCACAGTGGATATCCAGCATCCTGCCATCCTGGCCCAAGCCCTGGCAGGTGCTCCCTGGAGCTGCCTGATGTTGCACTTCACCTTTTTCTTATCCTCTCCACCTCTTGGAGTCCCACTCAATCAGCCTCCCCAAGGCATGGAAACAAGACATCTTCCCATGCAGGGGCAATCCCCGGGGCAGCAGCACCATTACAGTCCTGGGTTTTGATAAGAAAGCTGGATGAGGAATGATTTGATTTCTGTAATGAATGGTGCTGCAGGTTCATATACTTCTCCTGACTCTCAGAGAGCACTCCAGCTCTGCAAGGTCACCACGTATGGGGTTATATTTTTTATTTTTTTAAATAGCTCTGTTCTACTTAAGAGCGATAATAGCACTGCAGGTTCGGGTGAAATATTTCTGTGTTCGTGGACTTGGTCACAAAGCTTTATCATTTTGCCCTTCATTGGAGCTATCAAGGTCACCAGGCAGCAGTAATAGAGATGTGATAGACTTAATAAAAACCAAGATTAATAAGAACCAGGAAGAAGAAAGTGAAGAGTTTTGGTGGGGGGTTGTTAATGGTGTTAAGCTCAGGAGTAAGTTATAATCCACTCCCCCAGTGGAGTTCAAACACGGGAAATCTTTTTCCCCCAGTACCAACCTGTCCCAGAGCATCACAGCTCTTCTGCCCCTGGATGGGCTCTGCAGCATCAGTGGCCTCTTGCTCAAGTCTGTAGGGCTTCCCAGGGGTGGGCAGAGGCCTCTGGAGAGCCCGGCCAGGCAGGGCCAAGTTGCAGGAGCAGCGTGTTAGGAGCAATAACAGAGGGCTCCTGATCGCCAGGAATGGGTGTTCAGCCACACAGGGAACTCCTGTCCTGCAGCTGGGCTTCCAGTGATGGAAGGGATAAAAGTCAGTGGTCGTGCCAAAGCAGAAGAACAGCTAAAGAATCATGGGGAAGCAACTCAGAGCCGCGATGTTGTGACCTTGTGAAGGTGAGCGGCTGGGACCTGCTGTGGGCTGGGATCTGCTGTGGGCTGGGATCCAGACCTGCAGCTGGGGACACCACTGAGCGCTGTCCCCTTGCAGGAGAGGTTATTTCATTGCCTAAATACGAAGTGACACAAAGGACCTTGGCTGCAGCCCCACTTTGGGAGCTGTTGGCCTGTGGCTCCTCTGTGCGCCTCAGGAGCAGCCGTGTCAGCTGGGTAATCTGGAAATTGAAATGCCAGAGCTCTGATCAGATAAGATTGCTGGATAAGGAAGAGAACACTTTGTCTTTCTGAAGCTTGGGTCTGTCTGCTTTGTTTTTCTTCCTTTTTTTTTTTTTTAACATCAGGTTGCTGCCGTTGCAAATGCAGGTTATTTCTGATGGGAGGTCAGGGTCCCTGTCTTCCCAAGGGCATGCCTGGTGGGTGCAGGGGGGGGAGGATTGCTGCAGCCTGGTGCTGCTTCACATCAGTGCACTCACTGCCTTCCCAGCTGAATATGGTGCCAATCCTACCTGGCAGATCCAGCACCACAGGACTGACCAGTCTGATGACCCAGTAATGTGTGTCCAGACGATCCCTTCCATGCTTGGCTTGTGCATCATCTCACAGGGAATGTGCTGAGACTGCAGCCATTACCCCTTTCAGTGAATAGACTGTTTTCCTCACCTATGAGAAAGCCAGTGGGGCTCCTCTGGGGCCAGCTTAGCTGTTGGAGCTGCTGTGGCATGTGCTGGGCTTCAGCCTCCTTGTTTAAAATTGATTATTTGCAATGCAAAGTAACACTAATAGAAGGCATCAGGGTGGTTTAGGTGTGGACAGGTCTTTAGAAGCTGCCCTGTCAGGTCTGGGAGAGGAGTATTTGGTACTGTGGCTGTCACCTGGGGCGTTTGCTCACTGTCACTTGTCCTCCACGTGTGGCCATCCTGTGTCCAGCAGCACTGCTGAGGAAGAGCCAATTATCTGTGGGCTCCTCAGCCAGTGCAGGTGCAAACCAAACCATCTGAACCAAGCAGCTGAGATTAATGATATTTTATTATTAGCAGGTACCAGCAGTTATTCTCTGGTGATGTGGAGCAGGCACAAGCAGGGGTCAGTTTCTGTGGGCCAGCTGGTGAGCAGCAGTTCTCCAAACCCTGGTGACACAAGCATTTAAGGCCATGAGCTGCACAGGTCACTTCTGGCATGGCAAAGAGTAAAAGGCTGGAGGTTTTAACCCTCTCATCCCTTTCCCCCTGCCTTTGCAACTGGCCCCTGTGTTTTGCCAGGCTACATCCCTTTCAGGCTGAGCATCCTTACCAGGGGCTGGTGGCTGATCCCCCCCTGTCTCCAGAGGCTGCTGGGTCCTGGCAGCACGTTAATAAAGTGGGGGCACTTGCTCTCATTCTCGGGGTAATGAGGAGGTTGCTCTGTTACAATGAGCTGGTACCCTGGTGGATAAATTACAAAGCCAAAGGCAATGTTGTTATTCCACAGAGGGAGTGAGATTATTACTGAGGAAATTGCAGGCCTGCTCCTGTCGTTGTTTTACTACTGGTGTAATAATAGCCTTTGTTCCATTAGTAAAAACGATTTCCCCCCTTCCCCCCCCAGCTGAGTGTGTTCCACTCCTTAGGTCCCCAGTGTCTCCCCACAGCCAACGCCAGTCATGGAGTGCTGAGTTCCTATTTGTGTTTGCACAATAGTTTGGAAAATATTCACTATCTGGGCAGTTCTTTTGGAGCTGACCAATGTCCCTGTGCAGGAACAGCTCTTTAGAGCCACTTGTCCCTGTGGTAGAGAGGGAAAAGCTGAGCTGCATTTTGCAGCCCCAGTGATGGGGGCACTGGTGGTCCCCAGTCTTCCAGTGCTGTGGTCTGTGCAGTGGAGTATTTCAAAGTGCTCTTATTTTATCACCTGTGTGGTCATCAAATGGTCTTACCAGCAGACCTAGAACATTTGCAGTGGCTCTGTGCCACTTTACACTGTCAGAAGGTCAGTCTTGTGAAACCTGGGAAAAAACCCATAGTGCTGGAAGCCTCTGGGTTACAATCAGATTTTCAGGGGTTCAGCTCTTAGCTGCTTCTCTGAGAGCCTTGCACAGAAATATTCAGCAGGAATTCATCCAAGACAAGTTCCACCAAAAAGGAGGAACTCTGTTCCTAATAGTACTAGGTTAAGTTAAAAAAAAATTAAACCAAACTTTACAATTAAGGGATATTTATATACTCAGGGTCAGAGGTATGGGAGAGAAGAACGTTTTAGTCCCTATTAGAAATACATCGGTGTTTCACACCCACACTGGAAGTTTTGCAGCTCATAAAAAATTCATAAGGCTTGTTCAGGAAAACAGGCAATTCAGGTATCTATTTTTTGAGCACTGTCATTCCTGCAAGAGTTTAAGCAGTCTGGATTGATATTTCTTGTTATATGCCAGCTCTGCATTATTATCCTCTCTGGTTCATAGTTCAGTGACTCAAAAAGAGTGAATGACAAGGTGGCCTGGCTTTGTGGAGGAGAAGAGAGGAGAGTCCAGGGTATTTTGCCTTTTCTTTATGGTTTTACAATCTCCTCTTCAGGGTCCTTTTCACTTCTGCAGACACAAAACTCAAGGTGAAAAGTAATTGGACAAGCTAACAAATGAGTTCGGGCTTGCTGCACTCCCCACTGGAGAGTCTCTGTGTTTCTCTTGCCACCAAGAGCAGCCTCTTTAACATGGCCTTTCATGTACCAACTAACAAAGAATGGAAATCTGCCACAGGTATGAGCAAAGAGAGGCTTTAAACAGGACAGGCACTAAACCAGTGTGATTGATATGGGCTGAGGGTAGTGCTTTACATTTCATCAGTCTTCCAGGGGCTCCGTGATCCCAGATGCATCTTTTGGGGATATTTGGTGCAAACTGTTGCTCTCCAACAGAGAGTTTTACTGCAGGCAGAAGCAGAAGGCTCATTGTGTGCACCCTGCTCTGTGAGGGTTTGGGGTGTAAAGTGAAGCACTTCTGAGAGAGCATTCCTTGCTCGTACTGTGGGCTGATGGAGACACTGGAGAGCGTGTCCCTGTGAGCCAGGGAAGGTGCAGAACCAGCTCTGGGTGAAGCCAGCAGCAAGATGAGTCTCTGTCCCCATTGTGTCCTCTGCTGTCTTGTGTCACCCTTCTGTGATGGATGATAAAAGATGGCCATGGCTGGAAGTTCATGAGAAGGGAGGGAGTCGCTTCCTGGGTTGTGGAAAGGGCTGCTCTGTCTCCTGAGGCTGGGTGGGTGGGAATGGCATCCCTCCTGCACTGAAACACCATCCTAATGTCAGCACCCTTGTATTGGGGTGCAAGGGGTTAATTAAAGGATACTTCTAATTTCATCATGATGTGTGGCAGTGCTGTCATGGTGGTGGGGTTGTGGGGACAGCCCTGGCTGCTCTTCTCCCTGAGAATCCTCAGTGCACTGGGGACATACTCAGCGGCTGGGATGGCTTTTGCTCCTTGCTCTGACTTTTCAGGGACTTGCACAGCATTTGTGTGGCTGCTCCTGCAAGGTCAAGCCAGGTAAATGGCAGCTTTCTGAGAGCTTTGCCAGCTGTTTCTCTTGTCCTGTTCTCACCTGATGCTGTAAATGAAGAGGCAAAAATCGCCCTGACTCCTGTTAGCTTCTCCCTCTGCAGGCCTGCAGGAAGGAACAATGATTTCATTTGGATGCCAGGACAGGGAGCCTGTGGTTCCTGCACATTTGACCAGGCAGGTATTAGCAAGTAAAGGTGCTTTGGGATCTAAGCTGCACACACTGTTAGCGTAAATGGTTTCTCTGTGGTAATATACAGCATCTCTATTCTTTCCATGCCAGCTGAGTAACTGGTAAATGACAGGTCCTGCTTTTCAATTCCACTGTGTTGCCAGGGGCTGTCACGCTTTTAATTTGTGCAATAGCTGCAAGCAAAGCAGTAATTGTGTTTCCCATTTCCCACAACTGCAGTGCTGGCTTCGTGTTCCCTCTTCTAAATTCCCCTGCCCTGACTTGAGCTGTTTGATGTTTTCTGATCTCCCCCATCACTGCTGCTAAAGTTATCTCATGTTTGATGGCTCATCAGCCTCCCAAGAAATGACTGCGGGTGGCACGGGGCAGAGCAGGGCAGGAGGGTGCACTCAGATCTCTGGGGGTGATGCTGATTGCTGAAGGCACCTGGGCAGGGTGAAGGGGTCCCTGTGTGTGCTCTGACACCTGCCCAGGCTGGCAGGGTTGGGAGCTGAAGTGTGCACAGCTATGTGACAGATTGCGTGCGCTGCTTGCTGCCCAGAGATGGGACGGCTTTTCACAGGCTGTGCTCTTAAAGCCTGTGGATGTTTCTGTAGGTCCAGATGACTTAAGTGGAAGTAATTTTGGGGATGTGATTTTGCATTTGCTTCAATGCGTTTGAAAGGTCTGCTCGGGACTGTTACAAACCCTTCAGCCTTCGAGCAGCACCTCAGGGAAGTTTGGTTCCCCAGCTGCTTGAGGCTTTGGGTTGGATTTTTTGGTGTGTCATGTAGGTCCAGCTGATGCTTTTCCTGCAGGTTGAGCGCTCATCATGGTCTTTGCTGTGGATTCTCTGTGGATGAAAAGGTCTAGTCCAGATGTTGTGCTCCTGTTTTCTCCTCTAATGCACTCAGTACCTGAGAGGTGTCGACCCCCAGTGCTGTGTGGGTGAGGCTGGTCAGGGACATCAAATGCTCTGATCCTGCAGGCTGTGTCTCTGCCAAAACAGGCTCACAGGCCCTGGGCACTCTCAGGCTTTGAAGGAGAAAGGCTTTTGTGCATCTGGTGTTTGTCACAGTTCCTTGTGAGCTCAGCCCAGCCCAGGCAGGTGACACTTTGTGAGCACAGCTCTCCCACCTGGACTGGCAAACATGGGCCTGATTATCTCCCTGTAGAACTGATAATGCTGGTTACAGCAGATGAAGGCTGTTTGCTGAAGGTCATGCAGACCTGCTGTAAAACATTGCTGAGAGATCACACACGACAAGAAATGGGAGCAGTTTCAGTCTCATGGCTTAATAAGTGATCTCTGGGAAGTTGGGATGTGGCTGAAGACACTGAACATTCACAGTGTCCCCAGGGCTCTCATTTGTAAAGCCAGTGGTTGGCACACAAGGTCTTATTTTCCTCTGCTCCAGCATCTACCCCTGGCTGTCCCCACAGCTGGGCAGCAGAGCAGAATGTGTCCTACCCTCAGCCCCTGCCAGTTCATCATCTGCTGTCATGGCCAAACCCATCCTTGCTGATGGGTGAAGCCAATACAATCACTTATGGACTGAAGTGAGAGGGACAGGGATCCATATTTCCCTTCTCCCAAGCTGGATGCTGCAAGAGTGGGACACATGTGAGGAGTCTGTTGTACTTCTCATAGCAGAGAGGGGCCTTAGCAGGAATCTTGTGGGCTTTAAATGCTCTGCTCCGTGGGACAACATCCTATAGTTTTAGGGCTAATGTGAAAGCCCTCTTCCAGTGGGTGAAGGTAATTGAAACCACATTTTCTTAGCTGAGTAATTAGATTGATTCTGGAGAAATGCGGACATGTGGAAAATTGAAAAATGGAAGAGTTGCATGCCCCTAGGCTGCAGATGAATATGTTGGTGCCTTTCTGAGGAACACTGGCTCAATATCTTGAATTACAGGACATGCTGAGACCAGCTAAAGCATGATACAAGTTCAGGCTCTGACGGGGGGAAACTCAGACAGAAATAGGTCCCTTTCTTGCTGGGCTGGTCTGAAATATGTATCTCTTTCCCCAGAACTGCTCATTGAATTCTGTAGTGCTCTGTGCAGCAAAAGGATGCACGTGTGTGAATCCAGTTAAGGATTAGGGGAAAAACTCTCCATGTAATTATACACTAACAGAAATTTTAATTGAATGGTGCAGTTGATGGGACCAGATCACAGATCATACAGTTAAAGGGATGTTGTTGAGACTGTGCTTGTGTGTATTTCATTTATGAGTGTTTTGACCTCAGACATCTACTGGAAAGTATTTCCATGGGCTTTACTCCCCAGATTAAGCCAGCCATACTTTCTGCTTTCTATTCATGCACATTATAGCAGCTGAGAACCTGTTCAGATGCTGTCAGCCATGCTGAGGGAGGATTGGGGTTTCTGGGACTCGTTCCTGTGATTGGCTCTGCTGTGGTTTGCAGGGCCTGGAGAGAGCTCTGGAGCTATTTCTGGCTGAAATTATTTAAGCAAAGGTAAATATCCTACCACATGGCCTGTGGTGAGCTAGGTCCCACAGCCAGACTCTTCAGAGATGCCTGTGAGTTTAAAATACCTGTTTCCAGTATCCTGTGTGTGGATGGTGTGGGCTGTTTGTAGTGGAAGAAATGGAGGCAAACAGGCACACTGGGCTCTGAAACACCGATGCTGCATGATGAGTAGCACCAGAAATAGCCAGGTAAGAAAAGGTACTAAAAGCTGCCTATATTCCCCTTCCTCGTTTCCAGCATCACTTTTGAAGCATTTTGATTCAGGATTTTTAAGCAATACAGAGTCTTTTCCTTATGTTTCATAGCTTGGACTTCTGGACTGCTCTTTCCTGCTCAGTTTGCCTTCTCTAGTTCTGACTTCTCAGCCTGATGTAACTTCAGAGTTGGCTTTTCTTTGAGCAGGAGGTTGGTCCTGAGACCATCAAAGTCTCTCCAATATGTGTTATACTGTGATTCTGATTTTTACTTGTCCTCCATGTCTCACTTCCTCAGATTTCAGTGATTCCTTTCAGTGTGCACAGTCTTTGTCAAGCCATTTCCCTCTTTCATAATTTTGCACTTTCCTGAACCTCCTCTTTGCATAAATGCAAGTCCAAACTGGTTCTTTTGAGCTCTGGCTAATCCATCATCCCAAACTTTTTCTACCTACATAGACTGCTATTAAGATTTAATTAACAACTGTTCTGCTGAAGCTTCGGTCCTGGTCAGCAGTATTGGAATTACATTAAATTGAGGCATTAAAAATGCAACAGCATTCGTGATACCAGCCTCGTAATATGAACCACTACTTTGTGTGCACAGTTTAACACCATGGTAAATCAAGAAGCTCCTGTGTTGGGATCATGTGTTCCCACGATTTGTTACTGCTGTTTGCCTTCCCTGGTGACACTCCTGGGGCCAGGAGCTGTCACTGGTTACACACCTGTGGCATTGCACAAGCGGCCTTCTCCATGGGGATCATCTCTGTTTTTCCATTTTCTTCCTGAAGTCACCCTAGAAGCTGTCAGCAGCACGTCAGGGGTGTTGATATTGCAGAGCTTTACCTGCTGTGTGTCAAACATGCCCTTCTGTCAGAAGATGTGACCTCAAGGACCCTTTTGCCCTCTTTCCCCAGGTCCCATCAGCAGCATTTTAGTGAACCGCTATGGCAGCCGCCCCGTGGTCATGTTCGGGGGCCTCTTGTGTGGTGTGGGGATGATCTCAGCTGCCTTCTGCACCAGCATCCTGCAGCTCTACATCTGCGTGGGCTTCATCACAGGTGAGCACAGAGCAGCTCCTTCCCCTCTGTGGGAGGCTCCCTTCCCGTGGCTTGGGGCCTCCACGCTTCTGCAGTGTGTGGATCAACGCAAATGTGGTGGGAAGCTGATGATAAAAAAGCTGGTGGGACAAGGGCCCTCCTTATTAATGCTCCAGATGAACTTTAGCAAAGAGCACATCCCCTGCTGGACATCACATGTGGGGTCCTGGCAGGGCTGTGCTCTCTGGGCCAGGGTGGTGGGGATGGTGCCCAGCAGTGCCCTCAGCTCCCCCTGAAGCAAACACAGGGAGACTGTGCTGTGCCCTGGGCAGGGAAGTCCTCCTGGATACAAGTGTGACTGTGAAGAAAGCACCCGTGTTCCTCTTTTACTGTGTGTTATCTTCCCTCTGTGAGATGCGTGAAATGAGATTTCAGGGGTTTGCTCTCGTTACCTTGTGAGGTGAGGAGGTTCTTTATCTGAAAATAAGAACTGCTGGAGTTGACTGAAAATAGGCAATAATCACCCTATTGTGAAAAAAACCCCAGTATTTCCTTATTGAAGTTCCAGTTTGAATTGCCTGTATTGAAATATGAAATTCCCTACTGGAAACTCAAACAGGATAAGTCACAGGCTCAGTCCAACACCTTTAAAGCGTGCAGGTGCCAGGTTATTGCTTTTAAAGGTAGATGGATTAGAGTTCTCCAACTTTGTGAGTATAGATCCTTAATTTTAGATGCATTTTTGTTTTATTATTTTGGATAAGGTACAGGCAATGTTTCTTCCAGTGCAGCTAGGACATCTGCTTGAAAACATGACACAATGAGTTCAAAATTGGCTTTTGAAGTTGCAAGGTGTATGGTTTAATAAATGGTCCCAATCTCCCTGCAGATGCATTAAGTGTTGCTGCTTTCTGAATGTGAAAATTGTGAGCTCAACACTTAAAATCAATAAAACCAGCCACTGGCAAAGTAAATTGGGACAGGAAGTTTGTCACCCTGTTCTTCTATATCAATATTCCTTTATTAAATCTGTACAGTAGTGAATAAATCCCCATGTAGGATTCCCTCTCTCAAAGCTTACTCTTCCTAAAGAGTGTGATTGTAATTAAATGAAACCATGTTATTATTGGATGAATAAATCTTGCAGATTCCTCAATAGAGACTCCAGAAACAAAGTGATGGCAAATAAAAATAACCAGTGTCTCCCAATATTTATTAATGCACGAGCTTGCATCATTCCCTGCTAAACAAATATCCCCTAGGAAGGGAAGGTAAGGACAGAACAAGGAGGCATGACTTTAAACAGGTTTAGATTAGATGTTAGGAAGAAATTCTTTACTATGAGGGTGGGGAGAGCCTGGCACAGGGTGCCCAGAGGAGCTGTGGCTGCCCCATCCCTGGAAGTGTCCAAGGCCAGGTCGGATGGGGCTTGGAGCAACTTGGGATAGCGAAAGGTTCCTGCCCATGGCAGGGGGTTGGAACTAGGTGGTATTTAAGGTCCCTTTCAACCCAAACCATTCTGTGATTCTAAGTTGACTAATGCTGGATTAATACATGGAAACTATAAATCCTTTGCTAAAAATATTGTGTGCATTTTAGTGAGCAGAAGGTCTCAGGCAAGAAACAGGGCTGGAGGAAGGCACCCACCTCTCTGTTCTAAAGCACTTGGCTAAAAACCTTTTGTGCATAACCCCAAAGGACCTGGGACTGATGAAGACCTTGCTCTGAATGTGTTTGCAAGCCTGGTCCATTGCCCACCGCAGAGAGCTGACAGCCTGGGCTGTGCTCGCACACAGGTGACCCTCGTGCCAGCCCCAAGGTACAGGGGGAAAACACCCACATCTCCCTGTCTGTAGTGCTGTGTTGTTTCCCCTGAGCAAAGCACATCTTCTGTTGTGTGCATCTTTTCCTCCTGCTTGCTGAGCGAGGGCAGCTGTGTGGATGAGGTCCTGGCTAACAACCCATCATCTCCAGGCACGGAGTGTGTGCTGGGCAAGGAATATTAATTTGACAGAGAAGGGAAGATGCTTGTAAGCCTGCTAACATGCTTGATGCCTCTAATTACGCTTGAAGTGTGTTTGCTGGTCAGGCCTAACACGGAGGCATTCAAGGGCAATTAGGAAGCTGCCTGCTCATCACGCGGCTGCGACAGCGCTGCTGCACAAGGAGAGAGACTTTTATAAAGGTGATTTGCAGTAACTGTAGAGCAACCTGTAAACATCACACTCTTTCTAGCCTCCTTCCTGCAAGCCTGGAAAGGAAACAGGCTGGTGCAAGACTGTGCTCATGTGATTCACAGGGATGGAGATAAAAACAAGGTATTGGTACGAGGAGGTCTCTGCTACAGTCCTGCGCCTTGGGCATATGAACAGAAAACCTTCAGAGGAGCAGAGCAGGAAGTGTCTGTTTGCAGTGCAGGGATTAGACACAGCAACCTCAGCTGCTGACTTGATTATGCCTGTTCCATTTGCATGCAGAGCAGGAACCAGGCTCTGGTGGAGGCAGCTCTGTCCTTGATGGCACTCTGGGCTGCACGAGGCACTTTGCATACGTTGGAAACCCCATGGCCTCTTCCCATTTGTTTCCCTACAGTGCTTAGAAAAAGAAATGGGGTTTGCAAGCTGTCGACCTGGAGAGATGCCAGTCTGGATGCATTAAATAGGTGTTTCAATGTGCAACCTCTTCCTGAGTCTGAGGTAGAAGCAGCAAATTTCAAAGCTAAATGCAAGGCAGTAACAACTGGTCAGAGTTTAGTTAAATCCGTAGCAATTAGACTGCCATGAAATAGAATGGGATTTTGGGTGAGGCGTGTTGACTAATGAGAGTAGTCCTTGCCATGGCTGTAAATGCTGAGGATTGAAATACCTGGTTAGATTGTTCCTTGCTAATAAAATAAGAACAAGATCAATAACTACACAGCTGAATCCTGTAGCACCACTTATTTCCTTCTAATATGAGTGAGATGTATTTAATCCAGGAAAGGAACTCTTTCTGGCACAGGTTTGTTTCTGTTCTTGCAATACCACTGACAGGCCTCTCTGTCATATCCCTGGGGAGAAAATGTGGTTATTGAGTAACAATTTCAGCTATGGAAAAGCTGCTGTAGTTTCTGAAAACTGCAATAACATGGATGTAAATATTTCCAGCTAAAGTCAGCCAAAAGCTTAAAGTAAATTGAAATTCCAGTTATTCAATTTGAAACTCTCCAAATTTAATTAATGGGAAGACCATGAGGTAATATTAAATTAGATTTGTCTGACTGGCAAATTAATGTTCACATAATAAAAATTTGAGTTGATTATTGTTTAAGTGGGTAGCTGGCATCCAGTCTGATTTTTTCTTCTCTGGAAGACATGTGGTGTGTCCCCACCAAAAATGACTCTGTGGAACTGATGGTTCAATTTCTGTCCTTACTGACCAGGCTGGGATATGGGGAGTTAGGGCAAACTCTCACTCCCTGTGCTGCATCTTCTCAGGTGAAAGAAGATGCATTCCTGTATCTCAGCACTCTCAAGGGTGTTCTCTAATCAGGGCTGTGGTTTTCCTCTGTGGTTCTCAGCTCACCCTGAATTTGGCCCTGTATGCATTACAAGCAGGCTGTACCTCCCAAGTACAGCCCAGTATATGGACTATCTAAAGAAGTTCATGCTGAGAATGTTTTGTATCAAGATTAATTTTAATATGTTTGCATTTCAATTTATTTTTAATGTTGTAAGCTTCAAAGTAATTAAAAAAAAGAATTTTAGACTTGGCAAAAAATCATAAGTTTGTAAACCAATTCAAACTGAAGCTATCCAACATTAGCTGGATTCTGCTGCATCAGTTGGATTCTGGTCTACCAGTGACTAATGATAGTGTTCCTTAATTAATTTTGAGGACCTTGACCTTTCTAAATTCTCTTCTGTAAAGCAATATGCCTAATTATGTACTGCACAGTTAAACAAACTAATTATATCGACTAATGAACAAGAAAAAATCTGCATGACCCTATTTTCAGGATTCATGTTCTCTGATATAATCATTTCAAGGATTACATTTCTGCTTTGTTCTAATGTGGCTCATTCTCTCCTGGAAGATAGAGTGGAAAATATGTGGCATGATTTAAAAATGTCATTTTGATGGAGTTCTGAAAAATTAATTTTTAAAGAAAATATTGCACATCAAAGAAATGTTTGAAAATATTATTGATGTCTGATTATTGATGTTGGGCTTCAGGAAGAATTGTTGGACATCAGGAAGGATTTTTTCACTGAAAGGGTGATTAAGCATTGGAATGGGCTGCCCAGGGAGGTGGTGGATTCACCATCCTTGGAAGTGTTCAAGAAATGACTGGACATAGTTCTCAGGGCTCTGGTGTAGATGATAAAGTGATGATTGGTCAAAGGTTGGACTCGATGGTCTTGGGGGTCTTTTCCAACCATAATGATTCTGTGATTCTATGGTTCCATATGACAGTGGTCTCACAAAGAAACACAGAAAAATGAGACCATCACAGCATTTGGGATCTCTGCCTTCATATTCCACCTGTGCAAGAGAAGCTGGCCAGTGGAATTAGCAATGCAGATTTGTAATGGCATTTATATACCTAAATGCAATAGAAATAAATTTTAATTAAAAGAAACACTCTAGAGTCCTATGTAATTAGCATCCTCAGTAGCTGTTTTGCTGTGTACTTGCAGACCTCTTAATCTTTTGCATCAGACCCGAATTGCTCACAGCACCAAATCTGTCGTGGCTGAGGAGGATGATGTTATTTTCTGTGCAGGTCTGGCTGCCCAGCAGTTGGGTGCCCATGGAAGGGGAGGCCAGACCCAGAGGGATGCACTTTGGTGGTTGGCACTGTCTAACCTTCCTCAAACTGGGAGCTGTAATTTTTTTTTTAATAGGTTCATCCTCTCCCCCAGCAGGGCTGCTGTGTCTGGACAGAGCCCACCAGCATTCCATGAGGGAATAGTTTCAGTTTACTCTGAAGCAAACTCCTGGTGCTAGTTTTGCCACCCAAAAGATTTGCAGTGCAAAAGGACTGACTTTCTCCAATTGAAAGGGTGTTTTTGGGATCTGGTTACCCAAATGTGGCGGCCAGAACTCAAGAGGCACCCTGACCAAAGTTTGCATCCTGATTATTGTGTTGAAGAGCCACCAGTGGACCAATTGTCTGTGAATTTCCTTAAACAATGAGCTGAGGGTCTCAAATCTTTCTTTGTTCATCTGAACTGTTTTTCAGGATTTGGCCTTGCTCTCAACCTTCAGCCATCAGTGATAATCATAGGGAAATACTTTTTGAAGAGAAGACCCATTGCAAATGGCCTTGCTATGGCAGGGAGCCCCGTGATGCTTTGCACCCTGGCACCTCTCAACCAATTTCTTTTTGACAATTTTGGCTGGAGGGGCAGTTTTTTAATTCTTGGGGCAATTCTATTAAACTGCTGTGTGGCAGGAGCTCTCTTCAGACCCATTGGGGCAGCCACAGCACCAGCCCAAACCCAGGGGACTGAGGAAGGGAAGGATGCTCTGAAAGTAAAGATCATTGAAGATGGCAAGGGAAAGAGTAGTCCCCCAAATGTCCCCATGGAGAGCACAACAGAAGAGGAGGAAGGAAAGGACTGCTTTGAAAAAGTCAATCAGTACCTTGATTTTTCCCTCTTTAAACACAGAGGGTTCTTGATTTACCTGTTTGGAAACGTGCTCATGTTCCTGGGGTTCTTTGCCCCCATCGTTTTTCTGGCACCCTATGCCAAGCACACCGGCATCGACGAATATTCCGCTGCTTTCCTCCTGTCCATCCTGGCTATTGTGGACATGGTTGCTCGCCCTGCCACGGGCATCATTGCCAACAGCAGGTGGGTGAGGCCGCGCATTCAGTACTTCTTCAGCTTCGCCATCGCTTTCAACGGCACCTGCCACCTGCTGTGCCCGCTGGCCTCCAGCTACAGCGGGCTGGTGGTGTACTCCGTGTTCTACGGCCTGGCCTTCGGCATGGTGTGCGCCCTGCTCTTCGAGACGCTCATGGACCTGGTGGGAGCCGCGCGCTTCACGAGCGCCGTCGGCCTCGTCACCATCGCCGAGTGCTGCACCATCCTGCTGGGACCCCCCATTGGAGGTGAGTGTGCTTTTCTCCTCTGCTTCCACTGGCTTGTCACTTAGATTTAGACTCTTGCAGGCACAGTTTATAGTAAATTATTCTAGATGTGTTTTCTCTGCTTCACAACCAGCATTTTCCCACGAGTAGCTGGACAGGGAATAAGGTCCTTGATACTTCTTCCAGCATTTCCTCTTTGCTCCTTTCTGCATAGTCCCGCAGTTGGAGTCAGTTTTGGAGAGTGATCTTTTAATCCCTTTTAATCCCAGATTCTTGATTCAGATTCAGATTCAGATTCTCCCAGATTCAGTTCACTTGAACTGAACTTGCAGAGCAGGACTTCCTACGACACCAAGAACCTTGCACTTCAGACAGCTCCTCCTGGAGAGTCCTCCTGTTGCAAAAGGCTGGCGTCCAGCACAATTTAAGCACAGTAAAACACAACAGTTCTATGAAATCCTTGTGTTGACTCAAACCTAAGCCTTGCTGTTCTTCTCTAAGGCTCTGAGAACTTCACTTAGAAATTTCAGTCATCTTGGTGCAGCTGATAGACTTAAGGCTGTTCCAAGAATAATAATAATGAAAGGTTTATTTTGGATGGCATGGTTTGAAATATCAAAAGGCAGAGACCCTCAAAGGTCCATATAATATTGTCCCTCAAAGGACAATACCAAGTCTCCAGAAAGATTTTCAGTCATCTAATGATAAGTGAGAACAGTGATCTCCTGTGATTTAACAGCCTTAATAGTCCCTCTGTAAAACGTGTTCCTTTTGCAGTTTGGACCCTTTTCCTGAATTCAAAACTGAGATCTGGCTAATGCTCCATATGACACATCTTGTAGAGCTGTTTAATTCTTCATATTACTATGTAGCTCATACAGTGTGACAGAAGCAGCTGTATCCTCTTGCTGTCTTAGAGATTCGTTATTTAATTAATGACAAACAAAAGAAAATACAATTTTAAAATGACCGTTTTCTGCATTATATAATTTTCTATGTGGGAGATTAAGTTAATGACCGGAGACTGCTAATGAGGCTAAAACAGTTCTGTGCAATAATCAGTAATATTAGTTTTGTAGGGTTTTCCCCACCATTTTAATAAGCAGCAAATTTATTGGTTCTTTGGCATTTTAATAACCTACTTCAGGGTTCTGCTTTAATGAACTAAGTAAATTGTTCCCAGTGTGTTTTATGACTTTATCTTATTCTCAAAGGAAAAGAGGCAAGACTATCCTACTGTTGGATTTTCCAATACTCTACTCATTAAAACTCTCATTGAAACCTATTTAGGAGACCTCTAGGTCATCCTGATGAGCAGAAAAGGAAAAATTCTTGCAATTAGCTTTTGGTTGATGTTTCACTAGTAGCATGAAAAACACAGTGCTTTGAAAATGGTGTACCAAGACAGCCAGGGATTATTGAGGAGAAACCATTGACCAAAACCAGATAAAAATTATTATTTTTGTGATCAGGAAATCTATTTGGTGACCATTAAAGCCCTTGTTAGTGTAATGCAGTGGGATAATTAATCATCAGCTTTTCAACATTAAGGGTCAATCAGGAGGTAATTAAAAGTCCCTTTTTTTTAAGGAGGAGAACATATTCCAAAGTCAGAGGGGTAATGGATGATGGGCCAGTTTCAAGGAAGATTGTCTGTACTGTGAAGGCTGGGTTAGGAGTGGGTCTTACTTTAATTAGGATTTGGGATGTTAAGAATGGTCTGTGTTGCCCAGTAAATGGGAATTAATGCTCAGGATCATAATCCCAGTAAGATTTGCATTACATTTTGACATAATGGAGAACAGTGACATTTCAATTAAGCTGTCTCCCTTCAATTACTCTGTAACTCCATAGCAGAGGCATTAACCTTTGAGAGGAACCTGTCACATTTATCTTGGCATTGAAATTCTCTGACATTGACAGCATCATCTTTGCTTTCCCTGGAACTAATGTTTTCCAGTTTCACGCTGTGCCCTTTCCTCTCTAGATCATGAGTGTAAATGCAGAAAGGGCAGCTGTGACTAAAAGCTGAGTGCCCTCTAATGCTGGGGAGTGACCCGTGGTGGAATAAATCAGAAGGTCTTTGCCAGGACTCTGAGATGAGACCCAGTGGGCAGGTGCCTTCTCATGAAAGTCTTCCCAAAAGCTGCTTCTTTTATTTGCAGCCTGAGGATGGCCAAGCCAAATGGACATCCTTGTTGGATTGGTTGTTGGAGTCAGTGGAGAGGCTGCCTGCAGGCTCTGTGATCAGAGGATTAGTTGGGTGTGGAAAAAATAGCTGTGCTGGAAAAGTCCAGCCTTTGTGTAGTGCAGGTTCTGTCCCCTTCTACATAATTGTGCAAATTATCAGAGCACTGCTTGTACCAATCTCAACTCCCCACAGGCTGGGGAGAGTATTTGCAGGTTCAGGGTGTGTGTGGAAGAGATCAGAAGTTCAGAGAATGTATTATCCTAAAGCCACAAGGGATGTTCCTTTATATATAGGATCTGAAAACACAATATCCTTGCCTTCATCTCTAAATTTCCTTTTTTTAATATATATTTTACAGGAATTCTTATTGATACCTTTGGGGACTATAAATATATGTTCATTAAATGTGGAGCTGTGATGGTCCTGGCAGGAACGTTTCTGTTCATCATGAATTATTATAATTATCGTGTGCTTGCCAAGGAGGAGAAGGAAAGAAGGAGAAAAGAAGAGGATCCTAAATCTGTAAGGACAGAAAATGAAGGCAGAAATAACTGGAAGAAAGACTCTGCACAGGATGGGCCTGAGCTGGAACCTTTGAGAGAGAAAGAAGGAGTAAAGAAGGAAATGAATGGCACAAATGAAGTTTAAACCTGTTCTTATGGGCTGAATAGGAAATGACTTCTGGGTTGCTCAAGTGAGCACCAGCTGTGAAATCACACTAGGTTTTTAAATTTTGCTCTATTCTTTGTCATGTGCATCCTCTTTGTTGCAGCAGAAGACTAGAACAGAAACAAATCTTGATTCTTATAAACTGCTGGGACACTGTGCAGTATCTATTTGCATACCAAAGGTCCTGCAATATTTTCTTTTATACGTTTCTCAGAGGGGCTGTGTTGGGTGTAGCTGACACTCCACTGTTTTCCTTGTGCTACAGCTGTACTCAGTGGAAAGACCAATGGCCTTCAGAATGCCTGCAGGGCCCTTCCAGCCACCCAAACAGGCTTTGCTCCATTGGTGGCTCTGTTTGACTGCAGTGCCAGAATTATCCCAGGGATTTGGTGCTGCCTTCCACTGGCAGCCCCACCGTGGCTTGAACCTCTGTGTCATGGAACTGTACAATCAACCTTTTGCTCATCTTAAATACAGCCTGAGAGAGCAGCTGGCACAGACCCAGGGCAGTGCTGCCTGTCCATGTCTCCTCTGTCCTTGTGGCTGGAGCACACTCAGAAGGAACTAATTTGGGGTCACTCATCGTGGCTTGACCAGGGCCTTTTGCAGGCACCTCTGCATTTAGCAAAATGCCCTGAGAAAGGTGATGTTGTTCAGGGGGCCTGCACAAGACTGACACACCACAGGAGTCCTTCCTTAAGTGCTTTGTGCAGGGCACAAATCCAGTTTTAAAGGGCTTAACCCTTGATCTATATTCAAACAGTGAACATTTAAATTTTCCCTGGGCGGTTACAAAGTCCTTATCCAATTTTTGAGTTACTTATGATTTTTAAAGTGCTTTTTCTTTACAACACCCTGGTGAGACAGTAAGTGTTGCTACTATTAATTAATTGTACAAATGAAGAACTGAAGCACACAGGAGCTTTGGACATCATTGCATCAGTGAATAAAGCTTAGGTGTGCCAGAGCTGAAATGGAATCCACTGCCCTGAGTTAGACATCTAAAAGCCCTATTGAGCACAGGTATCCCCTTGCTAGAAAACAGGGAATACCATGCAGTCTGCTCACTGTGTGCCTCATGCTACTCAGGATTAGTGATTTTTTGTGCATTTTTGTGGATTTGATTAGATAAAAACAAGGACTTTTCAGGCAGATCACCCAAATCTGAAGCTAAAACCAATCCCAATTTCTTCTTTTTCTTTGCTTCAACTATGATCAGATCATATTTTTTTCATTATTTTGTCATTGAAGAACTGTGTTTAATTATCACTTGTGTACACACTGTGAAGAAAGGCTTGTAAAAATGCTTTCATAAAAACACTGTACTCTTAAAATTAAATCACGCATATCTTCTTGTACAAAACCTTTTCTGTGAATTCTTTTGTTTCATTGAAGAATAGTGGTCTTTGGCCATTGACTTCAGTAGGACTTAAATTTTATCCTTATGTCACATCTTGCATTTTCTCTGAAAAAACAAAATCTATACGATCTAATTAGGCTTTCAGTGCTGTGTTTTTAATACCCTTTATTTCTGACAAATATATCTATGATATTTCATTTAAAAAGGCATTGATAGAAGGTCGTGAATATTTTGCAATATGCTTTCTGGATCCTGTTATATACTTAATAAAACTGTTTTTAAAAACTAAATGAGCTTACATTTGCCCATGTGTGCAACACTGCCTTTAGATTCAGTAAGGAGTTTATCCTCAGAGGATTTCTAGTCCTGGCTTCATGTACATGTTTATAAAACTCTTGGATATAGCCTCGTGTTCTTGTTGATTTGGGTTCCTTTGACATCTGCAGTGCTCTGGGCCAGCCCAACTCACAGCTCCAGTTGTGTGGGCCCATGAGTCTGAAAGCAGCAGAGAATGACCTGGCAAGGACCTGACAAGATGATTTTCATACCTTTCCACCGGGTCGTGCCAATTAATTCTGCGTGCCATGACCCAGATCCCCAGCTGTCCTTACAGCAGGGGCTGATGCTGAGGCTGCTCGCCTCACAGAAACCCCAAGCAAGCTTTTTAGGTCATAAAACTTTGTTAAAACAGATAACATTTTTAATAAAAAGGCGTTCTGTTCAGCTATCTGTGAAAATCCACTGGAAAAGATGCCTTTGTTAAACTGTCCCCGAGGGCAAAAAATGTTTCACTGGGTAAGCAGATCTTTAAGGCTTCAGAATTCTTCTAACATGAAGCAGCTACTTCATTTAACCTACTCACCCCTCCAGTCAAAGAAACATATACTGCTTTAAGATTATGGCACTATTTCAGTCATGGAGGAAGCCAGACTATTTTAAGACAATTTTGGTGATTATGGCTGGTTTTCAGTGTGGGTGGCCTGACTCTTCCCTGTTACCTGCTCCTGCTGCCACCCTACACTCAAACCTCTGATCCTGACATCCCACTGATCACTGCAGCCAAGCAATGCCAAATAACTGTGTATTTATAAGCCTGTGAGGAGCCCTAGAAATGCTTCATTAACTCAAATCCCATGAATTCAACACCTTGCAGGCTCAAGCAGTAATCCTTTCTTGGAAAACTCTCAAACTTCCCTAAGAACATTTTCAGTTATTAAAAATGACTGGTGCGATATGAAATAACCACTACAAAAAGCTCTTGTGACTGAGTAGAAGCTGCCTGTGCCTCTAATTTAGTGATTTGTGTGGCAAATTGAACACAATATTCGTGTTTACTTATATCTGGAAAGCACCTGTGTAGGCAAGTCAAGAGGTGTGAGTGTTGTACCATAAATGTGTGTGTTAGGCACAGGGGGGATATTTGGGATATCAGACCTGCACAGATGATTGCAAACACTTTCTTTGGAGTGCAATTATGAGACCTTTTTTTCATATTTCATTAGCTCATGACCTTATTAGAAGCAATTGCCCATTGTTTTTAGGGTTGCTTGAACTCCACCAAGGGCTTGGTTTGGATGCTGAACAGTCATTCCCAACAACCACAAAAGAAGCCAAGAGAATGGTGTTTGACGGGGAGGTGTTACAAATACCATGGATTGTATTTACATTTATGCCATGTCCTCATTTTTTTAATTTATAATTCCCCTCACTTTTACCCCTCCCTAGATGTAGCTTTCCAAATTTAAAGGCATGGAGGTAGAATTCAAGTATTTCGCTACTTTGATGTGGCAAAATTTGTACACCTTCCTCCCTCCTTTTTAACAGAATGACAGAGCAGTGACTCTGCCATGTGATGGGAGTGTCACATTACTAGAAGGGGATGTTTTCTGCCATCACACATTGGGCCAGGTGCTGCTTTGCCCCACACACATAACATCATCCTCCTTTAAACAGACAGAATGAACTGTGTCCAGAAAGTGTAAAACACACAAGGAGACTTTGGAAGTCTGGAACCACGAGTAGAGGCAACTTGGTAGTAACTTTGTTAAAAATTAGCAAGCAAACAAACAAACAAATGAAGTGCCAACCTCTATGTTTGAAATATCCAATCATTTTAGATGACACAGGAGATTATTCAGAAGGACAGTTCCCGTGGCAGCTGACACCAAATTTATTTGGCTGCATTCAGAAAACACCTCATAGACAATACAGGTGCAGTCAGATTACATCTGGAATGAATTTAAAAGATGACTTTCATGCCCTCTGCAGTGACAGTGACATTGTCTATAAAATAGTATTATTTAGACTTATCAGAACTGTGTGAGGGCATTTTGATGAGTGACATTCATAACTGTCAGCAAAGCTTCCCACAATGGCAGTGCAGCTCAGAAACACAGATTTGATTTGCTGTCTGCTCTGACACTCACTAAAGTATTGCTGTGCCTTAGTTTTGATTTGGAAAGAAGCTCATTTACATCCTGACACCAAAAAAAACGAACATCCATAAGTAAATGGGACTGTTCAGTGTCACTGCAGTCAAGACCCTGCTATCACCAGTAATAGCATCACAAAATTCCCTTTTATAAACTGTACAACCCATTGTCCCGCAGAGCCAGGCACTTGTCAAGGTGTGACCCTGTGATGACATTTGTGCCTGCACCTTCTGCAGAGGTGAATCTCCCCATGTTCAACTGCACACGTGTCTAAAGGCTCAGACAAACACAGTCCCACGTGGCTTGAGATAGCCAAGCCCTTAGTCCATCAAACTTTAGAGAGGATATCTAAACAAGGGGGAAATTGCATGTGCCCTCCCTCCATAAAGACATATATTTGGACAATATTTTAAGATTATCTGTATTTTTAAAAATATTTATTTGCTTGCTTATATGTTACTACTTTCTGAAACACACTCCACATCTCTTCAACTTTAGTATTACTGATGATTTTGAATTGCAAATGCTCCTTCCCTTTCTTTGCTCTTTTTAAACTCCCTTATTCAGCCACACTAACTTTACACAGCACTTGGCTGTCATAACGTTCAGTTTCCATACTTTTTAACAGCATGTTTTCCCCTATGCCAACATTTCTGAAGCACTAAAAAGTCGTTTAAGAGTTGTAGGTCATATTTAATTCAGCTATTCAGGATGCAATTTGCTGGACAGCCTAAGAAACCTGTTACAGTGCGAGTCAGACAGGGAGAGCTTCAGAGGAGCAGCACCATGCAGGGACCACACAGTTCATGGGGAGTCTGGCACAGGCACCCAGGTTTGTACCCTCCAGATATAACAGTCCCTCCCAGTGTTCAAAAGATGCATTTGCATTTTGATTTCTCTGATTTCACAGGTAACTCAGTGACAGGTACTTGGTGCCCAAGGCTGTCTGTGTCAGCTATCACAGAATCACACACACAATCACAGGATGGTTGAAATTGGAAAGCACTTCTGGAGATCATCTAGTCCTGCAAATCCTCTTCAGAGACTGCATGTCCAGCACTGCTCCTCTGCAAAGGCTCATTAATACCACAGCAGAAGCTTGCAGGTGGCTGAGTTAGTGTTTCCCAGCCCATGCTGGGGGAAAGGCTGGAGGCAGTCCCAATGGGCCAGCATAGAGCTCAAAGCCTTGTGGTGAACACAGCTCTGTTTTATGTCTTACAACTCAAGGCATATGTGCCCAGAAGACTTTAGGAGGGAAAAGAAGGAAATAGATCTGTTGCTAACACATCTTTTGCTGGAAAGGACGGGGGTGTCCCTCAGTGCACACACAGGACAGAGTCCTGCACTCGTCTGTAGGAGCCAAGTCTGGATCTACTTCTGACAAAGTATCTGACAGTTTTAATGGTGCAAACACCTCAGCTGGTACTGCCCACCATCACACCACCATCATCTCTGAATGGTCCAGCCCGTGCTCCACCTCCCCAGCCCATGAATTTCTCATTTTTCACACCAGACTAAGTCCATGGGAAGAGAGACACAGAGAAACACGAGCTTCCCATAGGCTCTCCAGAGATTTTCAAACTTCCATCTGCTCAGTGCAAAGGTACCCCCCAAAACGTGTCACATGAAATTCCCACCTCCTGTGGAAACACTGCTCTTTGGGGTAGGCACCAAACAAGAATGTGCTTCTACGCTTTCCTGGTCAAATCCATTGGCTTCTGAGGAGGGTAAGATATCCATTCACCAAAGATGTCAGCTTCAAAGTCTAATTCTGACACATCAGATTCCTTATGAATCCTGGATCCCATCTGATGTGCAAAGCAGATGAATGGGTACAACTGAAATGAAATAGGGACAAGCATTTGCCTCCTGCTGCAGAGCCTGGCATTCCCTTCCTGGACAGATGAGATTCATAAGTAGTTTTAATCAGTATGTAATCAGTCCTGACCATTAGTTATGCCTCTGATCACAAAGCACAACTCCAGAGAGAGATCCTTAGAACATCTAGGAGGTTCCATGCATTATTAAGTAAAAAAACCACAGACTCTACCTATCACCCATTAATACTCTGTATAAGAAGTGCTTGTTGAGCAAACTTGCCAACTCTAATTATTCTCCCAGCAGACTGTGGGGGTGTTTTTGGCACTTCTAGATGTCTAATGGGAACCTGCACAGCCCTGCTCCTGCAGATGCAGCGTGGGGAGGGAAATCTCTCTGATGTGCTTCAGACTTCTGAGATAGCCCTACTTGTGTGCACGTGCATCACCCACATCCAGCACTGCTCCAACAGATCGAAGGGAAAATCCACCCACGGAAGGCTTGGATGCCTGGGCTGCATTCCCCAGTGATGTCAGGATTGAAGTGTTAAAAAACTGTGAGTCACTTAAATCTGGTGTCAGGAGGGATCCTCAAAGCATCTTTGATCGTGCATCTTTGATCCCAGCCAGGTGCCAGTCGCAATGGGAAGTGAGAAGGGAGCGCCTTTCAGCACTGACCCCCACTCCCAGACCACAGCCAGGGACTGAGGAGGCAGCACAGCTTGCTCTCCATGCCTGGACTCTCCTTTCCACTCTTCCAGGCTGTACAAACCATGTAAAAAAGTCTGTTCCTAGCTCATGACCTGGGACATGATGTATGTTGATTCATATTTCTTATTCCTTTGACTTTTTTTTAATCCAAAAAAATTGTGAGTGCAGTGATTAGAAATATATTGAATTAACTTACTGAGTAGGTATTTTTCCTCTGACTTACCTGTTACAGATATCCTTCAAAATACAGTATTGTGTAGAACATTTCAGTATGAAACAGGAGGAACAATGATATTATGATTTCAGCTTTCAGCCAGAGAAGATAGTAATTATACACCATATAAATAGGAGTGCAGTGAAGCTGCTTTGTAATTACCATGTAACTAAGCTGTACCTCATTTACTTGTATTCTGAAGTGCATCTGGAGTTAGCAATTAGGGCCAGCACATGATTAAACACTTACCTTCACCAATCTCAATATATATAGCACTATACTTAACTTCACATGTGTATTATTTTTCACTCATATCTACCATGAACCTAGATATTTTCCAGGGATTAATGATAGGCTGTGAAAAGTTGATAGCCTGAAGTTCAGCAGAGAGCCATTAAACTGGCCTGGTCATTAATCCCTAGAAAATACCCTGCACCAAGGTTGTTATAAGGTGAATATGGAAAATAACTTTCCACTCATGTTGACTTTTTGTCTTGGCTGTTATGCCTTTGTCATTGCATAGGAACAACACCCCAAATGCAAGTGACTCCCTTGGATTTGGGTGTGCTTGAGGTAAAGAGGATGAATCCTCCCTCTGTTCACCTTTGTGCATCACCGAGGCCCTGAACAGACAGCTCGTGTGCCAGCAAGTCTGTCTTAGCCACAGTTTTCTGGCAATGTTTGGAGGTCAATTTTGGACTCAACCTCCATTTTCTGAAATGTGCCATTCCAGCTTCTCTGAGCTGAGAAACAACACTGGCAGCCAAGTAAAAATATCCATTACCGGGGGAATATGTAAAAACACTGTTTCATCAGTCATCCTGCTCACACAACTCCCTCCCAGAACTCAGAGTGGTAATGAAAGTAATTTAACACACATCTATAATTAATTTACTACATTCTTCCCGCCGATGGCAATCATCTCACCTAGGAAAGTTCATGAAATTGATCTTAATGCATAAAAATAGAGATGGAAAAGCGTTAAAGGCAGCTAAACGTGGTTTACTTCTAAGCATGTAAGCAGTTAAGCACTGTTTGGAGAACCGATTTGGGGCTGATTTAGCAGCAGCCATTACCTGTGAGAAATGACAGTGAGCACACGAGCAGAGCAGGGCTTTACCCTCAACACAGGCAGTTTGTGAGCACTGCTGAGAGCAGCAGCTTTTGCTCCTGTTTAGCATAATGAGAGCAGAAATGTGAGTGTGGGCTCAAAGAGGCAGTGCAGGAGGGTCAGAGATGGAGGCAGCAGCAGGGACACGACCAGATCCTACTCCAGTGCCATTTTAGTCAATGAGCCCAGACCCTTGGCATTTGGTCAGAAGGACAACTCTGGCCAGTGTGCAGAACATCCAGATGTGCAGATGTGTCTGAGCACTGTGCCCTGCACACACACATTTACCTGTGCCCGTGCTGCATGCAGAGAACAGTTACTACATGTGTGTGACAGTCAGTCCTACCTGTGCAGGCTGTTTCTAGAGCTTTCTAGTTTCTGTCAGCATCCTGAGACATCACTGGATCCTTGTTTATGATCCATTATCATTTCACCAGATGTGGCTTGTCTGTACACCCATGAGCCCCACACAGCTGGGATGGTGGGTCCACCTTCCCAGTGCCCCCATGCTCCCTAGAGCTGCAGAGCAACACTTGGGACTGTCACACACTTATCTACAGGCTGTGAGCTGCACCTCCCAGAGACCCTACTTTAAGATGCAGGTCATGACATCACAACTTCAACATGAACTGGAAAACCTAGAAAAGCAGGAGCCTGTAACAAATAATACTTCAGTGCTCTGCAGCAGCTATATAAATATGTACATAAATAAGTAGAAAAGCTTTTAAGTGTGTTTTCCATTACTGTGGGTTCCAAATGAGGGAGTACAGTAGCCTCACCTGGATGGGGACAGAGGAGAAAGAGCCACTTTGGTGCCTCCTTCAAGATGAAGCACAGCCTGTCCTGTCTGCGCTGCAAGGGGGGAAGGAAACCCTGCATGGGAAAACCACCATGCTTCCTATGGAAGAGCCCCAAAGAGCATGGAAATAGAGCAGTTCTTTCCTTCTCCTACCCCTGCCTGTGCCTGAGAGCCCTCCAAATGGGCCCTTGGCCTCTGTAGCTGGGGCTGCTCATTGTGAATGTGGCTGAATGAGGAGCATCCCTCAGCAAGGCTCAGTGAGAGGCATTTTCTACATGCTGCTCCCTCCAGCTGCAAAGCTGTTCACTGCCTTCTCCTTAACGCCAGGAAGAGCAGGATGTGCCAGGCCTGTGCTGCTGGAGAGAGAGGCATGAATCAGCCCAAGGATCCACACAGATGACAGCAGGTTGCTGCAGGACTTTTATTACCCGTTGGCTGTCACGCAGCTCCTCATCACAGGGCAGCAAATGCTGTCAGGACTGGCTGCTGGGGCTGTGAGAGAGACAGCCAGTGGCAAAAGGTGAATAGCAGGTCTGAAGCCAGCAGAAAGTGCTCAGGGTTGCTTTGAAATGCTGGGCTGTGAGCCCTGAACACCCGTTTTTCACAGGGCCCCCATGGCAGGAGCCCGGGAAAGTGTATGCCCCAAAATCCAAACCCAAACCCTAAACCAAGCAGCCCCAGGAAAGGTGCCAAAATTGGAGAGCTTCCTCTACACATTTGTGCTCCCAGTTTATGCTGGAATGCATATGGCTTATTGCCATGCACTCATAGAAGAGCCTCCAGGGGCTGCTGCCCAGCCCAGCCCTGACCAACTCATGGTATTTACACTACAGTGTACAAGACCTGCACACTTTCCTCCCTTTCGTGCCAAAGTGACATTAAAACCAGAAAAGCCCTGTAGTAAATCCTTTCTTCATAGACATTAAGGAAATTTCAGGATACAGACAAGTTGCTATCCCCTGTCAAGCTCCATTACTGAGTGAGAGATGCCCAAAGACATGCTAATAACTGAGATTTTCGAGTGAGAGGAAAAACAGAGGGATTTGATTCAGCTAAGAAAGGGCATTTTAATGGTATAATTGGTGGGAGGAGAGTTAGACTGGCATTGGACATTTAAAAACAAAACCAAACCTGCCCTCTCTACAAATTCCCATATCCCTCAGCTTGGTTTCTTCCCACTACATTATGGTTATGTGCTGATTGGGTGTTTCTGTCTTTCCCTGAAGTGGTTGTGGATTTGGTGACAATATTATTATCTGTTGTTGCAAGATGCCCATCTGGAAAATAGGCCATGGGATGTAGCTGTTGTAGAGGCAGAATGGAAACCACTTGGGATGAAAAGTATGTGATAGGCTCTGCTAGATCAATTCAAAGTATTCTTAATCATATATTCTTTAATTAAGGAATGGTTATATTTTATCTGGAAAAAATGACCTGTTTCAAAGGACAATGATGGGTGAAATTATTTTCAGAAGTTTGCAGGCTTTTCTGCCTAGACTTGGGTGATGTTCATCAGCAAATGTTATTAATTAGCAATGCTAATGCAGAAAATACAGCAAGGCTGTGGGTTTTAGCAGCTAATAAAAGGAAGCCCTTAGATTAAGGGGGTGTGAGCACACAGAGCCATGTGAGTGATGCTCTGAACATGTGGCTTCTGTTTCCATGACTTGTCAGAATTGTGTAGAACACAAACACACACAGGGACTGACAAAGCAAGAGTATCCTCACTATTACTCTTACAACTGGAGAACAAATTAGTGGTTTTAGGTCGCACAGCACAGCCCAGGGGACATGACTTGCCTAACAACTCACATTATATAGCCCTTCAAAGTACAGAATGGTTACAATTTTTGTGTGTTTTGAAATGTGCTTTGGATTCCTTCTTTCCTACTAATTCCTGTAAGTGGTGGCTAAAAGGTGCCTGGATTTCCCAGTCGCCTTTTCAGAGACTGACTTAGAAACAAGAAAGCACAAACCAGGCATTCATTGGTGCCCCTTTGAGCAAGAACCCCTTTGCTGCCTGGCTGATGGCACAAGTGTGGACTTTGCTTAATGTGGAGCTGTATTTTACTACTGGAGAGGAACCACCCTTTTTATTCCAAAGAAATTATATCTTTTTTTTTTTTTTCCCCTTGTTAATAGCCCTGAAAATATTATGCATGAAGGGTTAACACTTTTGGATTTTTTTCTTTTTGTTAGAACTAGGAAGAAAACTATTTAAAACTTCAAGTGTGGCTTTTCTATCTCCTTTCTCCACCTTTTCTCAGTCATCAGTCATAGGAGGAACTAGATTGGACACCACAGAGAACTAAGTAGAAAACAAGTATTCAACAGAGAATAAGAAACAACTGCTTTGAACCATGATCTAAAAAATTCTAGAAAGATCAAAAATCATGTTTTCCTTTTTTAAAATCTAAATTCTTGTCAAGAAGCCCGATACTTAGAGGAGAGCTCTGCTACAAGAGACACAGGTAGCGCTGCTTAGCGGGAGAAAACACATTTTGGTGTGTTGTTTAAAAGTGAAAAAAACCAATGCTGTGGGCAGCTTTTGAGCGTGCCGGGGGTGCCGATGCTGGAGAGAGCCCGAGAGGCGCGGGGGCACCGCCAGAGATCGGCCCGGGGCTGCGGGAGCGCCGGGCACCGCTAGAGATCAGCCTTGCCCCGCGCTGCGGCCGCCACCGCCCGGCCCTGCCGTGTGCCTGCTCTTCCCCGTGCCTTTCTCTATCCCCCCCCGCTCTCCCGTGTGCCTGCTCTCCCATGTACCTTTCCCCATTCCCCCTGCTCTCCCCTGTTCCTGTGCTCCCCAGTGCCTTTCCCCATTCCCCCTGCTCTCCC